>CAUYON010165494.1:0-58434 GCA_963573935.1 Arctocebus calabarensis
TATATAGTGATCAAGGAAATGCCATGAAGGATATCTGTAACAGTATGATCAAAATATTTCTGAATGTATATGAATCGTGCCCTGTGACTGCACCAATGTACATAATTATGATTCAATAAAATTATTAAAAAAAAAAAAAGAACTTCAGAAAAAAAAAAATTTATACCTCCTTCAAGAAACATTTGAAGAATGAACTGAGAACTAGAAACAAATGTAGTTTCAAGTTGACAATGTTCTTCTTCTTAATAGGCCCCCATTTCAATGATGGTGCCGCTCAACAATGGTCACATGTGTGGAGCATCATCCCACATTGCCATAGCTGGTCCTCAGTATCCCTATTTAAAAAATAAATAAATAAACGTGTATAACATAGGACAAGTTAGAGCTTCCTACACGTATGTGACCTCTGGTTGATGTGAAATCATGTCATTATTTAATCCTGGAGTACTTTCCCCAGAATTGGATCCCAATGTTGATCTTCTGAGCTGCCCCCTGCACCTGAAGGGTCACACGTGCACCTCAATTTGTGTGAGAAGGCCGATTCCTCCTAGTCTCTAAACAACGACTCACAACTCTCCCCATTAGAACAATCTGCATACCTTAAGTGGAACAGAAACACATTTATAGCTATTAATATAGAACATGAGGGGAAAAAAAGAGATGTTGAGGATAGGGCAAAATTAAAAAAGGTTTTAAAAAACCGCATTTTAAATTACAACTCAGAAAGAGGATGTGATAAAAGCACGTCCACAGCATAAAAAGAAAGTACTGAGAAATAGATACGATCCTATATATCCTTTCCAAACACCAAAGAAGTGGGAGTTTGACTTATTATTATTTTTATAAGGTTGGCAAGAAATTCATTAGCGAGCCGAACTTAATCTGAACTGATAAAAGAGCTTGGTAATTTTGATTTAGTCCACTGAGTGAGAATAACCATACATTTCATTGCAGAAAGGTCGATATTGTTGCTTATGGAATATTATCACCAATCTGACTGCAGATGTCATCAAATATAGATGATGTGTAGCTAATACCTAACAGGAAAGAATCTGATTCAAAACATCTGGTCCCAAGGGTTTCCAATAAGGAACTGGGTACCTGCAAACAAAAGTCTATGGGGGGATTAAGAGATCTGGGTTTAAGTTCCCCTTAGAGTTTAATTATGACTTTGCCAATCCGTGCCCTACTTCCTTCATTTGCAATGTAGGGTATGTGTGCTCAAAGATCTCTAAGGGGGTTTTTACTTTGCGTTCTCTCCGATTTTGTTCATTTTCACATTGCATTTTATTTATTAACATCTAATATGCCATATTGTGTCCCTCTTTAAAATAAAACAGTCTTCTAAGGGAGAGGCAGAGTTCTGAGCTCTGCTATGCCACATGTTTCATGCATGTAAAATGTGGTGTGATGACGGTATTTACAGGATTTAGACTCTTAATCTTTGAGTGTCCACAAGGAAAAACATTGAAATTAAAAGCAATTGAAAATTGATTTAGACATAAGTGAATAGAAGAACTTTAACTTTGTACTTGCAAATAAGCTCTTAGTCCCTCCAAATCATTTGGTTTTTATTTTGGCTTTCTAATATACTACATAAAACCTTTTAGACCTCTAAAAGAATTGTGGTATAGACTAAAACAAAATAATTTATGATGATGGCTGTGTCCGTTGGAAAATAATGCTTTATTACAGATGTTGTGGTTATGTCCCAAATTCCCAAATCAATGTCATTTTTGTTAGAAGTAATCGATATTCACACAATAAAATAACTCCTTTGATTAGTCCCTGTATTATTCTCATGAACATATTATTAGCCAGATTCTGATTTTTTTGTACTCATGAAAATTCTATCTGACTTACTACGTTAAATGGAATCTAATGATTTCTAATTTATTCTGTATGAGGGGTGTGTGTGTTTTCATATGTTCAGAACCTAGCTGAGACGTTTATATTAATTTATATTAGGGTGTTTTTGAAAGTAAATTGTTTATAATAACTAGTACTAAGATGTAATACTTTTTAACCAAAAAGGTGGAACATTCATTAGTGGAAATTAAACAACTTTATATTTATCTTATCAAAAGAAACTATTAATGAGTAAATATACTTACAATTTTAGAGAATATCTTTCAAGTTGATGGATGCATCAGTTACAAATCACTGCTTAGCAAACCACCTCGAATTTTAGTGACTTAAAACAGCAAAGAGTTCTGAGTCATCCTGAGTCTGTGGGTGCATAATCAGGGCATTGCCCTTGCTAATTTTCCCTGCATGCACCTGCAAGGTCATCTTAGCTCAGTGGCCTCACATGCCTCCTAGTTGATCCTGGTTGTTGGATGAAGCCCTTCAGTCCCTCTCTACGTGTCTTCTCACCATCCAGCAGCCTCCATAGGACTTCTGCACAGCATAGTGAATTGAGGTTGCCAGAGGCATCTACACAGAAGCTATTGGGCCTCTTAAAGCCTGGACACCAGAACTCCCACATCAGCATCGTGACTTTCTATTGCTCCCATAAGTGTAAACAACAGCCATGAGAAGAACAGAGAAGCAGCATCCTATTGCAAAAGAGAGATAGCCACAGGAAGGTGTAATGCATTGAAATTCAATTTTATTGCTATATCACCATGGATCTTAGAACTACTAGATCTTAAAGACCTTCTTCAAATTAAAAATTTCTCCAGTCTGCCCATTATTTTCCTTTAGAATGGCATGTTCTCATCACAGCCAGTCTTTCTTCACTTTATAAGATAAATCCTTATAACTCCCATCCATCAATGTACCAAGGCACATTATGCCTGGATGCTAAACAAAGGGAGCATTCCAAAAAGTGTTGGAGATGATGACTCTTGGTCTTCTTTGTTTCCTGTAGACTTGCCTACCAAGGGGACACTGTGACGTTAGGAATAGATGTTTTGGCCTGAAAGGTCAAGTGCTCTGAATTCAGAAATAAGACAGAGTGAGGAGTGATAATCATTCTTTAAGAGCTGTTCTTTCTTTCTTTTTCATTTCAAAATATATATTATGAGAATACAAGTGTTTTTGGTTACATGGCTTGCTTCTGAAATGCTTGAGTCAGGGCTTTAAGTGTGCCCGTCACCCGGTAATTGTTCATTGCATCCGTTAGATAGGTTTTTGCCCATCCATTCTTCCCTCCTCCCACCTGCTTGAATTCCACTGAGTTTTGCTACCCTTTGTTCACATGTAACCTGATTGGTTAGTTCCAATTTAATAGTGAGAACAGGTGCTGTTTGTTCTTCCATTCTTTAGAAGTTTCACTTAGGATAATGGTGTCTAGTTCTATATTGTTGCAAAAGTAAATAACCCATCCTTCTTCATGGCTGAGTAGTCCACGGTGTACATATACCACATTATACCACATTTCATTAATCCATTCACAGTGGACACTTGGGTTGATTCCAGATCGTTGCAATTGTGAATTGTGCTGCTATAACCATTTGAGTTCAGGTATCTTGTTGATAAAAATAATTTCTTTCTCTTTGAATAAATACCCAATAATAGGATTGCTTCATCAAACGGTTCTTTTAGGTCTTTGAGGAATCTCCATACTATTTTTCATAGAATATATACTAATTTGCAGTCCCACCAACAATGTGTAAGCATTCCTTTCTCTCTACATCTTTAACAGCATCTATTGTTTGGGGACTATTTGATAAAAGCCATTTTCGGTAGAGCAAGGCAATTTCTCAATGTGGTTTTAATTTGCATTTCCCTGGGATGATTAGAGATGTTGGCTATTTTTTCATATGTTTGTTGGCCATTTGTCTATCTTCTTTTGAAAAACTTCTGTTCATGTCTTTTTTTTATTTTTACATATACATATGTTTATTAAGTTTCCACTTTTTGCCTTCACAGAATTAAAATGGCTTAAAATTTAATAACAACACTTAAGATAATCTTAAACACTGTTCATGTCTTTTGCCTACTTTTTAACAGGGTTGCTTGACCTTTTTTCCTGCTGATTTGCTTGAGTTCTTTATAGTTTCTGGTTATTAGCCCTTTGTCAGATGTGTAGCATGAAAATATTTTCTCCCATTCTAGAGGTTGTCTTTTAGCTCTCTTGATTATTTCTTTAGCTGTGCAGAATATTTTAATTTCCTCAAGTCTCATTTATTGAGACTTTGCTATGATTGGTGTTGGTGTCTTCATAAATTCTTTGCCTAGACCAATATCTAGAAGAGTTTTTCCAACATTTTCTTCTAGAGTTCTTATGGTTTCATGCCTTACATTTGATTCAAATTAATTGTTTTGAATTAATTTTTTTGTTCCTTCTTAACTGCACTACTGAATAGTGCACCATGTCAAGAGCCCTAAAAGAGCAAAACAAATAGGGCACCCAGAAGGAAATACTGCAGTGGAAACCACCCTTTGGCAACTCATCACAAGCCTCGCTGCTTTTACTGTTAGTCTCCTCAGATGTTTACATTGTTCTCATCAACTATGTACGAAATATAAATATAATGCTAACTTCATCCCAAGAAGCAGTATAAATAAACTGGGATGGTCACAGAATATTATTTTTAGAATTTCAATTTGCATCCCTTTTTTTTATTGCCAAAAAGCAAGATTTGATGATCGATGAATGATTTCTAAGCGTATTGCATTAGGATCAATTTCTTTGGGGGAAGTGGAATGGAAATTGAGTTCAAGGAAAAAAGGAACAATACACACATAAAATTTCTGACCTTTCAAGTACATCCTGTGCATATTTTCTTAAATGGTTGGTGGTAGAAACTGAATCTCAATGGTATTTAGATTTCATTGCATACATTTTAAGGAGTGGTACAGAAGTGTTCTTTTATGTCAATATTTATATTATTCCAGAAAAGCTATTCTTTGAAAATATTTAAATGTAGGAGGAAACATTTTTTCATATTTCCTTATTTTAAATTAGTTGAGATATAATTTGTATAAGTTTTTTTAGGAGTAATGTGAATACCAAAAAAAAAAAAAAAAAAAAAAAGAAGAAAAAAGAAAAAGAGAGAGAGACCACTGATGGTATACGCTACTCTAACACACAGTCCTGGATTTCAAGGGCAAAACTGGCAAAACTTTGATTACCTGAAAGAGACTGACTCATCAGACACTGGGATACAGACAGGTTATCATTAATTTTACAGGGCTTAAGCCAAACTGAACACTAGTAATCACTAGTCACAGAGAACCGCATAATGACCCCTAAATCTAAGCCTATTTAGCACAGTAAAACAAGGGTTAGTATTTTGGCTTTTCTCAGCTACCATTTAGATGTGACCCAAGAAGATTAATGGTTAATATTTTAGTATTTGGAGTACTTTGAGGATGAAACAAATAGATGTTGACACTCCCACAATTTATACTACCTTGGGTCTGCACCTTACATAAAAGCGCCTGTGTACTCAGTCACACCAAAGCTTGCATAGGATGACAGGGCTGCTTAGACGAGGTGGCCAGGCTTCCATTGATCAAGTTTAAGAACATCAGCTTTAAAGGAAAACAGTCCCATCTTTCACCTACTTGAAAGCCCTATAACACCGTACAGTTCTAGACACTTCAGAACTCAGCAAATATTTGCTGATGATAGTAGCTGGTATTTGTCTTCCTTGACATAGCTTTTTGATATTCATTTTTGAACAATCTAAATTCAGTATGAAAATATCATTTCAGAAGAGGGTGAATTCACACAACCCACTTTCAACATAGTTCTCAAAGCAGTTTGTAATAGACCAGCCTGACTGAGGCAACACCTAGCAAGCTGAAGCCTGTTCCATTTTGAACACACCAAGAACAGATTCTTGCTTTCATGCTTTGAAATGTTCTTGTCTCAACTCCAGATCAGCCTTTCCATGAAGCATTCATTTTATGCAGTTTCTTTATTCACATATTCTACTTCGAAATACTTTAATATTTAACACTCAAAC
Organism: Arctocebus calabarensis; assembly: GCA_963573935.1. Classification (NCBI taxonomy): domain Eukaryota; kingdom Metazoa; phylum Chordata; class Mammalia; order Primates; family Lorisidae; genus Arctocebus; species Arctocebus calabarensis. The sequence continues at coordinate 5,922 of CAUYON010165494.1, forward strand.
ATAAGACAATGTATAATAGAAAGCAAAGACTAACATGTCTATGACCTTTCCTTCTGTCTCCATGCTTGCTTAATTTCTGAGGCTTCCACTATCGAGAATTTCATCCATCAAAATCCAAATCTTAATTTTGACAATGGGAGATGCTAATTAGATAAGCTTATCAGTATGGATGGATAAGATGAGGATATTTGCATGTGAATTATATATTTGTTGATGTTAGTACTTAAGTTTCCTATAGTATAAACATAGAAATTAATCTAAATACTATATCTATCTTAATTTGAATATCTCAAGCCTGACTACACATACAGTATAAAATCAGTGTATTTTATACAATATATACAAGCTGATTTTTAATATAATTTGTTTTACATACAGATCTTCAAAATTACTCAAATACATAAAAATGCTTTTTTTAAAGAAGACTACACAAATTTCTTAAAATCACCCAATATTATTATGTACACCAAAAGAAAAGATTGGCCTGTCGCTTGTACCTTTTCATTAAAAACACTTCCAGAACTCCATACTTATTCTACAAGTAAAGGCTGAATCCAAATCTGTTTGTTGACCCAATTACCATTATATGCTACTTATTTTAATTGCTAAGCTAAAAAGAAAAAAAAGTCATAGCCAAGCTAGGGTGACCACTGTGAAATGCCAAATACAAACCTATATGATAGCAGTAGCTACCGTTTTTTGAGTGCCTAACAAGTGCCTGGCACTGTTTTAAGGTTTGGCATCTGATTAAATCTTTGTAACAACCCTATGGGGTTGGCACTGTTACCTGCATTTCAAAAATACAAGGACTGGAGCTTGAGGAGTGTAACAGCCCCCAAACCACAGAACAGGAGATAAAATCAGGTCTTAAATGCATGTGATCTGGCTCTAGACCAGTTATTAAATTTAAATAGAGAGTAATTAAAATTAAAGAAAATTTAAAATTCAGTTTCTCACTGTCATGTCCGTGGTGGACAGCATAGATATAAAACATTTTCGACATCACAGAAACTTCTAATGGATAGTGCTATGCTACATTGCTCCACCTTACCCACCACTAGGAAAAAATTAAATTACAGGATTCCTTTAAATCAGAAATGACTTTGTTCTATAAATGACACTCACAATATTTAATATGTTGATTATCCTCCCTTGTTGACTACAATGAATACTTTGTTACAACAGAACCATTACACAGGCAAAAAGTTTTCATTGAGAAAATCTAAGTGACAACTACCACATTCTACACACAGACACTAAAGAATGCCTGAAATATGAAAATGTGCCGAAACAATTAACCAAATTAAAAATGCTGCCAACTCCCGTCTCACCAAGGAAAGATGGCTCATAAGAAAGTGTGAAGGGATTACAAAATTACACTTAAAACAGAAGACAATTACAATTTCTGCTTACTCACTTTTTAATGTTTAAATAGCAATTGGAATATTGGTGACGTGGAGAAATACTGTAGCCTAAAGACAATTTTTAAAAAGCTGACATTATATATATTTATGTTAAAATTGAAATTTGGGGACTAAATATTAATGCTCAGTACATGGCAATAAAAATTTGCATAGCACATTAGGAGGTACAATAATTTCAAAGTATTCTTTAATTTATAAAATACACAGTTAAATTTTATTTAAATAGCAAAGTCTCAAGAAGAGTTAGAAGATTTTCTAGGTGAAATGCAACATGAAAGGGGAGGGGGAAGGCAACTTTACTTACCCTTAATAGTAGCAAAATACATTTCAAAATAAAGCAGGTGAGCTAAACTTTTAGAAGGTACTGTGATTTCTACGCAAGGTTGTCATGCTATTGCATACTGTTAGAAAAACATGATCTGTGCAACTTGTCTAAGACTAATTGACTTTAGCAGTTCTAGTTTTCAATCCAAAGTAGCTGCCTTACAGGTTCTGAGTATGTATGATAACATACAATGTAGAAAATCTTTGCAAACAACGTTGGCCCTCAGTGATTGCTGAATCTACTTGCGTCTGCCTTTAGAGGATTTTGGAACGGGCACTCACATTGGCAATCTCAGGACAGGCAGCACAGTCTTCCACACGAACAATAGTGAAAACTGTGGGCTTCTGGCTGCCTGAGGTGCTTGGGAAAGAGAAATGAGTCCCGTTATCTACCAGACATTTTAGTAAAGTTTCTATAAAAATACAGAGGCAAAGCTTCAGCAGTGAGTGCGCGATGCCAACTGTTAAGATCTCGCGTCTACAGTGCTATCTGGTCTCGCTTTTCTCCTCTGTCCCCTCTCCTGGGTGTAAACGGCAGCTGCAGCCCCAGTCCGTGCCGGAGCCTCTGGCCAGTGTTTGAGGAGGTATTTTTAGCCACCTCTGCTAGTCTTAGTCCAGGCAAGAAGAGTGTGGAAGACCCGGGGAACCTGAAAAACCCGGCGACTGTGAGTCTTGAGGGATTTACATCGAGTGCCCTTTCCTGTTGCTGTTGTTTTATAAATGTCAGGAGAGCGGAATTTAACATGTCGAGTTTTATTACAATCTGAAATACTTACACCATCAAAAGGAAAAGTTCAAACTGATCATTAGGTCTCTCTGCTGGGTTCCAAAGGTAAATATTTGAAAGAAGCAATACAAGGAGAATTACTGCATTATGAAATTAAAAACATGAAATAAGGTTGAGTGTAGATAACATTTAGTGATTTTTTTTTAAATATCTGAAAGGTGATATTTTAAGTCATTTTTAGAAAGGATAGAAGTCTTCTTTCCTTAAAACCTTAACCTAAATCTTTTCAACGTTTGTTTGGAATTTTTGCCAACTTTCCTTACAATGCATAAATACATAAACACATGGCATAAAGAACTAATAGTAACCAGGTCTCCAATTAAAAATTTCAACTACCAGTAACAAAGTGCATCTGCTGAGGGTAAATTAATGTTTGGTAAATTCTGCCTATTGTACGTTCATATGATTATATTTCAGACATAAGTGCAACAATAATAGATTATCTAATTTGTACCTCTGAGTGTCTTACCCAAATATTAAAAAGAAATCTCATGCACTCACATATACCAAAATAGCATAAGTGAACAAATCTAACAATTTGTGATGCTAATTTTAGCTCCAATATTCTTGGTACAGTAAAATTAAGATCACTGAATAAAGTGATAATCTTATTAGATTTATATCAACGTGATAATTTATTTGTAATTTTAAACTGCATTTGAGGGAAATTAGGAAATATTTTTAAATTCATATTTACTCTAAAATTTTCAAGCCTATAAATTCAGACAGTCTCACTTGAATCCACAAATATCTTAATTTGCTTTGAAGAGAAAGTATTTTTTCTTTCATTCATATAATTCAAAACAGCTAAACAGATTCTACTTCAACAATTTAAATGATTCACATGTGAGAACAAATATGGAAAATCTAAGCCCCAAACAAAATTGCAGACTTAAATTATAATGATAATTTAAAATGTGTGTAATATAATTATAGTATAGGGTCTGCTATAATGAGCTCGGCGATACTATATCTATATCAAATGTGTTAGGACCGTGATATTAGATATGTCTTTCTCTGAGCATTTTTTACACATTTCTGAATTATGATACCTGTGCCAGAATCAGTCTACTGTATCAAGGATTTTTTTGGATGGAGAAATGAATTTTTTAAATTGTCAAAACATGATAGAGCAAACTTTCATTTTCTATATAGGATCTACTAAAATATGAATATCAACTATGTATGAATTTTAAGGGTACAAAGATAGTATATACTCATTTGGAAAATATCTCTAGAAGAAAGTTGAAGATGCATAAATTGATAATTCAGATTCAATAATTTCATATAATCAAAACACGTTAGAAACATTTAACTACTGAATATTAATTAATGATCATTATGTCCTTCCACAAAGATGCTTAATTGGCTTTTTCATACAAATATTTTTCTTTCACAAATCTGTTTCTTATAGAAATACTTCAAACCATGATGCAGACCCTCTTTTGACGGTTGCACCTTGGCTGATCATTAAACTAATATTCTATCCTTGAATTGCCAATTATCCAGCATTACTCCACATAAAAGTTTAATGCAGTCACAGAATACTATTGTACACCATCATGTTTACAGTGAGTAGTTCTATGAAAAAACACAGGAGAATCCTATTGTTTGATATAGAAGTACTGCTTAGATTAAAAGATGTTTGATTCCAGGTTGAGAGAGGAAGATGATGCAGAGTTGAATGGTGATGGGCTGTGCACTGTGAATTCAAGAAATAAAGAATATTCCACTGTATATATCCAAATAATCATCCATTCATTCATGCCTTTGTCCAGCTTTCCATCCACCTATCCATCAATTCATTAATCATCCACTTTAGAAAGAGCAAATGGATAATTACCATGCATAAAGTCCAGTGCTAGGATAACATGGATGGGGGCACAATGGGTCCAGCTTATCCCCTAGTGGTGAGACATGCATACAACTAATTAAAATATAAACTCTGGTGCAATACTGCTACATATATATTCCCCCCAGCCCAGGGTGGCACTTAAAAAGGTATGAAAAATTTTTGATTGGGGAAGCAGAATAGATTTTCCACAGGAAGATAGAGTGGAGTCTTGGAGGACAGGGACAAGTAGCAGAAAGCTCCAGAGATCACTGTGTCAAGCCACTACTTCCCAGCACGGATTAAACAAATAGCTGGGGCTCCACGAATATTGACTGCATAAAGGAGAGAGAAAGCAGCACGTGCAGGTTCAGAAGCAGGGAAGTACCCTGTGGGTTCCGGAAGGAGTTACAGGTGTGGCAGGGGGTCTATGGTGCACCAAGAGGCATGGTGGGAAATGTAAGCCCCCCTGAGAGAAGAGAAAGCCAGATGGTGAATCATATGGAAATTATGAAAACTGATGAGATAGCATCTCCCCTGCTTTGAACTCTGTTGAAAACGGCAAAATTGTGTTTGGACACTGAGCCATGAATCAATAAGAGAGCAGAAAGATCAGTGCAAAGACAGGAGAACGAGGTCTTGAAATGATGCATATTTTACGGGATCATGTCTTCCTAGTTCAAAGAAATCTTCACCTTTCAGAAGTGATTGCTGTACAGAAATAAACTACCCCCACGGAAGCAAGTAGTTATTTTCCTTGTAGTTGGTCGCCTTTTAATAATGACTAGTTTCTTAATAAACTAATATCTGCATAAATAGAGTTCCATCTTTATATCTGCTTTACTTCCTAATCCTTCCAATGTAGAAGCCAGCCAGGGTCCAGCGTCCGGGCCTGGCTGCCAGGTGTGTACCTTGACTGATGAGGGCACAGCGACCTGCTGACCCCACCCCACCCCTGGTTTCCTGGCTGTCTTTTATCCTGAGCCCTTGCTCCTTTTTCACTCTCTCTCAAAAGCCTGAGAAGCCCTGGGCCGATCATCAGCTGTCTACTGTCCCCAAGTCCTGGCCAGTGTGGCCTTCTTGGCTTAGCCCTTCACATGCCTCTTGACCCTCATTTTGGATTTTGATTCACGTGTAGGTAATTCCTCCTTTCTAGTTGCTGATTGTGGCTACATTTTGGAACCACCTGTCATCTTTCATTTACCTTTATCAGAAATTCTGAGTTAGGCTTTCTGACGTTGCCTCCCCACCTGGGATTCTGACACTAATTCTACACTTGAAATGCTTCCAGATTTTATTTATGTGTTTATTTATTTTGGTCTTGTACATCAGCTTTTATTCCTAATAAAGATAATCCCTTCTCTCTAACAGTTCACAGCCTGGACAAAGGCACACATGTTACAGAGCTCTGCCACACATAAAGATAATGCATGAGCCGTGGGAGGTGGAAATTGGCACACGGGACAGCCCCTCTGTCGGCAGACAGGCAGACCCTCCTAGACCACTCCAGAAAGTTAGCATAGGTTGTTAAAAAATGCATTTTAAATAAAGCAAGCGTGTTTAAAAGCAGAGTGCCTTTTCTTGTATTTTCAGTACAATGATATTTTTGAAAATTCATACAAAGAATCCTGAGCGCATGCAGATTTATTTTCTAGCTTGCTTCTCTGCAATTTTGGATTGTACACGTTACAGGGTAGCTATGTATCAATACAAGTATAGCACAGAATACTCCTTCCCAGCAGAAAAGTCTTCCTAAGAGCCTGCTGCTGCTTGTGGTGAGAAATATGTGAAATAACTCTTTCACAAAGTAATAGAAGTTTTAAGTCAAATTATGCTAATTTTTACATAAATAGACACAAATTTAGGGGGGTAATAAGATGCAATATGAATCATGCCCAATCTTCTAGACTGCCCTTATGGAAGAAAAAGCATTTTTTTCTAGTTAGGAGACAGCAAAAAAAAAAAGATATGTTAAGCTATTTCTCAATTGCCAGTTGACTCATTAATACATATTTAAGAGATTCATCCACTAATAAAATCACCTATCTTTCCCTCATCTAAAAGTTCCAAACAAAAAATTAATTTACTATCTGCCAAAAGGGTAAGATCTTTTGTCATAGCCACTCTATTCTGTAGACACATTGGCCTCTTATGTAAAATAGACCATATAGAGCATAGTTAATTTTATATCTTTGTCCAGAGTTGTGCAGAGATTTTGAGTTGTTTCCCCAGTATGAATACAATTTTTTCTTAAATATCAGCTCTCCATAGTCAGCTAGTTAACTGCTGCTGCAGTGTCCTTAAATGTCAAATGACTGTTATGGCTCTTCTAAAATACTTAAACCGAGGTTTTTGGGTTTTGTTTTCATTTTCTTTTTCACATCCAACTGCCACTTGTCTCTCAGAGACAGTTTTAAAGTTTCTAAATGTTCTAAATGCTGATCTATTCCATCACCACAATTACCTTTACCCCTAGCACCATCACATCACATGCAATTATAATTGACTTGCTTCAAAAATGGTGGTTACATGCTGAAATTAATCAAAGGAAAAACACTTTATGCAAAAAATGTACAGTAAGTAATCATCAAATTGAAACTCTTCTCTTTCCCTCCTACCCTCTTTCCTTCCCTCCCTCTCTTCCTTCCTTCCTTCCTGCCTTCCTGCCTTCCTTCCTTCTTTCTTTCGTTCCTTCTGTTCTGCTTTCCTTCCTTTCATGTTTTGATTTGTTTTTTGTCTTTGTTATTCTTTCATTTTCTTTCTTCTTTATTTGTACTTTACTTTTGGGGCCCTTAGCTTCATAGTCTGTGTACATTCTGTTTCTTCAAAGACAGGTTGTGCACATACAGAGGACGTAGCACCAGATCCATGATTTGAAAAAACAGATGACCAGAGCGGCGCCTGTGGCTCAAAGGAGGAGGGCGCTGGCCCCATATCCTGGAGGTGGCGGTTGAAACCCAATCCCGGCCAAATACTGCCAAAAAAAAGAAGAAGAAAAAGAAAAAAACAGGAACAGACTAAAGATGATTGAGATAGTTCATTTCACCCTCATATCATGTTATGCTATTTTTTAGATATTTTGTGCAATGAGAGTGCTATGTTTTTGCTCAAACTTACAGAGGACCAAACAGGAAGAAATAGCATGCTATGTCTGTTAACAGTTGTTGAAAATGAAAAAAAAGTGAACATTAACATTTCTGTTGGGGTTTATATTTTCTCTTTCACTAAAGTGTCTTAAGGAATCATCTTTCTGCATATTTGGTTAGGAAAAGTCCCACAAGTGCCTTCTGTCTATGTTATACCGGTTTGGTGGAAACCAGTGCCCCAGGCCTAAATTGTGATTTCACCTTCCTACACGTCCTATGAGTAGAATCCTCCCATCTTTGAAAAGACCTGACCTGATAGACGGACATGAGCACCCTCGCCATGGGTACAACTGGGTGTTGCTACATGGCTAAACTATCCTGACTTCCAAATATATGTAGACAAATTCGCAGTGATGTTAGGTTGTAATTTATGATTTGTTTCTGAAATTGCAAAATCACTTTGATGTGAACTGCTATTCTCTGAAACCATTCCAGATGTGTTTAAAACTCCAGGTTTATCAAACAAAACTTTTTAAAACATAATAATAATAATAGTTAATATTAAAGAAAAAGAGCTCATCAGTATTTGGGGTTTGATGAATTATCTTGGCTTGTCTTAAACATTTTTTTTAGTTGAGCGAAATTTGTTTGACCAAGTATTTCCCCCTTAATTTTTAAACCCCTGAGTATTACAGAGGAAACTTAATCCATATGTTTCTGGTTCACTGCCCCTTAAATCGTCAAAATGTTGTTTTCCAAAAGCTTTTTAGTGCTAAAAGAGGTTTATCAGACACTATACAAGTTCTTGAAAGTGTTTTTTAACCTCGACGTGTAGATCCCAGTGGACATGAACTCAAACTTCTAGAGTTTGGTTCTAAATTTAACATCAACAAAGCTTGTCTGGCATCCAAAGTGGCCTGACTGCCGTTAGACTTTGAAAAGTACTACATTATTGAGAGAACACATGTGTTGAATGGAACATACAAATAAAAGCACACAAATAGCAAAGTTTGAGGGATTGATGGCAAGCCTTCCAGGGAATGACTGTTGTGTAAATTCTATTTGATTAGCTTTCCTGCACTTGCTAATTCCCTAGCCACCTCTTCCCCACCCCTAGAGGCTCTTCAGCTGCAGTTTATCCTGGGTAATTCCATTTCTGATACAAAAAGGGGAATTTTTTTTAAGTGAGTATTCTGATAATCTTGTCAGAGTAAAAGGCATAAGGAAAAAGACATAAGAACTTATTGTCTAGAATGCATCTTGTAATTTCCATAATTCACTAAAAATAAATTCATTCGCCGCCAGTTTATTTGATTTAACATCGTCCAAAGTGTAAGGTTACATGGAATAAATAGCTAATTGGGTTAATTTAATAGCAGGTTAAATCTTTCTTTTATTTTGTCTAAAAGGCACATTAAAATAGTGCCATTTTCAAGTGGTCTTGGAAATCTAAAGTAGAGTTTCTTGATAAAAAAATATATAGCTTTCCCACTGCTGGGTTTATAGTGGGAGTTGCTGGCAAGCTTCCAATTCACCGCATGAAAATCTAAGCTGCCTGTATAAGTGCAGAATTTAGTGTTGGGTCTTAAGGTTTTGTTTGGCATCTTGCCAAAGATGTTATGCATTTAGCTGGGAAAATTGCCTAGAAGTTAATTGAGAGGAAAACACTAATATACAATCTCCCCCCCCTTAAGAAAAAAAAAAAAGCCACAGATATGCATATGGTGCTGTTCATTGATAAGATTTGTATGTATACAATAAAGACTTATAGTAAAGTTGCTAAGGGTGGATTTTCACTGATTATCCACCCACCATATATCTGCTCCTGTGACAATGTCAGGAGTTTCTCCAAGATCAGGATTTCCCCACGGTGCTTTCGCATTAGAGGCACGAGGTCACTAAAGTCCCTTTAAAAATGTCAGTGACTCAAGAATAAATCACTCAGGAATTCAGAAGAGAATATATTTTAACTTCATCTATTTTTTTCAAGAGATCATAACTGTGTACATTTATGGGGTGCAATGTGCTGACTTGATATACAATATGGAATGCTTTCATCAAACTGATTAACATAACCGTCACTTCGCTTATTTGTTGTGGTAAGACATTTATATTTTACTCTTAGTAGTTTTGAAATGTACCATTGCATATTGCATTGTGTAAAAGAGGGGAGGTCCCACCCAACACCCTCCTTCCTCCCGCCTCGCCCCTCCCCTCCGCTCTGCCTCCTCTCTCCTCCTCCTTTCTGGACTATAGCTGTGTTTCATCATTTGTATGTGATTATATATTCGTTTCATCATAGTCTTGTTAACTCCATCGCCTAACAAATATTTTTAAAAGGGATATTTTACTGCAGAATCTCAGTCTCTTCTTTCCAAACAAGATGGGTAGAATTTGCTCCTGGTCCTTCTGCCAGAGGAACTTTGAGCCTCAACTGAACCCCTCCTGCCTGAGTCAGTTCTCTAGCTGGGGCTTTTGTGGGCTCGAGAAGTACTTCTTACTCAAGACATCATGACTTTTTATTTTGCCAATAGTCCGACTATGTCAAACTTGAATTTCTTATTCCTGGTAGTAACGTGTACTTTCTTCTCGCCCCAATTTTTCTCTCTGGTGTTATGTTAGGCCTTTATGATAGACCTCTCCTCTTTAATCCGTGATCTTTTCCCATATATGGCATGCCCTCTTTCACCTTTTTTTTTTTTTCTGATTGTAATCATGACAGAGAACCACCATGGTTCCTAAAGAATCATCTTCTGTATTCCTTCTTCAAAATGAACGTGAAGAAAGAGGCTGGTTGTCACACACACACACACAGTAGAAGCTCTGTAAGTTGACCACCCAAGGGACTAACGAACTGGTCAACATAAAGAACTGGGACTACACATACATGTGGCACATGTCTGGTCTGTGAAAATTAGGTCAATTTAAGGTAATGGTCAATATGGAGAAGTGGTCAACGATGGAGGTTCCACTGTATACAAGATATAGTTAGTTCATTGTTCTTAGTAGATTAAGATTTATCTGGGAGAAACCCCTAACACAATCATGCCACATTAGTAATTAAGTTGCCCTTTCCTGTGCCTTCCCTCCATTTACACCCCCATCCTTTCCTGGGCTCCTCGGTCAGTTTCAGAGCCTTTCTTTACTGTTCTCACTGTGGTCTTGGAAAAAGGGCCTGAAGCGGGAGGGAAGTAAAGACAGAGGAACAAAGCTGGGGGGTATTCTTGGGACTCTAAAGCAAGGGAAAAGTGATCCTTTAATTAAGATGAGTGTCCTTTTGTACCTGCCCTGTATCCTTTTGATGTGTGGAGGTAGAGAGGACAGGAGCACAGCAGAAACAATGAGAGTTGCTACTGTATGAGTTCCCTCTTCTTATACTTAATCCTGTCCTTATTGAGGCCTTGGGTGGAAAGCAGATAATTTTGGTGAGCCCAAAAAGGAAGGCAGTGGCTTGAATTCCTGCCACCATGCCCTTGGTAATGAACAGGCCTAATGAATGCCAGTAAGTGGTAGGAATCTGTGACCAGCTGCACTGGGGCAGGTAATACAGCTCAGATTTAATTGGGAGCAGGTATTGGAAGGCTGTATTACTTTAATTGGTAAGGGGTTTTCTAAATGGAAAGGACAAAGTATAATGGACAAATTGTGTAGTACAATAGCACTTAAGCTGGGATTGTATGCATTCGTTAATCTGCTGAGGAATGAGGCAATTCTAAACAATTTTCTCAGTGAAACCAACTCCAGAAAGCTTGTCCCTTTTGTTCTCCCTTGGGAAAATGCAAGATTGAAACAGAAAATACCTTTACCGAGGCAATCATTTGCCACGTGTGGAAAGCGGATACAGCTGTAAACTATGGAAAAGGGATCTTTGTAGTACAATAAAGGATGGAAAAAGAGATAAAGCTTGGGATAAGAGTGGGCTTGTCACTGCATCTAAAGGAGGAATAAAGTGATGGCATTTACAGTGACAGATGAGACTCTAAAGAGAACTCAGGACAGTTTAGAGAGGGAAATTTAATATTTAAAAGAAAGGACTGTGATAATTAAAAGTAGCATTACATTAAACTGTTACACATATCATTAATGATAGAAGGAAACCGGTGCCTTTTAAAAAGTTAATGATTCCTATAAAACCATTCTGGAAATCTTATACTTTTAAAAGTCTGTATCAACATAAACCTGGACTCACAGGTTGTATTTCCGATTTCTGAATTTCCTTAAGTGTATAAAAGGAATGCAGTTAGCATTATCCTCCAATAATTGTAGGGCCTTATCCATTGAAGAGGGAGCAAGTGCTGGACAGCTAGGAAAAGGATGGGCTGTGACCAGCCTTGTAAACACTGCTACAAAGGGCTCTCTTATGGAGATGTGGGCATAAAAAAAATGAGTCAATGGGACATTCACAGTCAAGCACATGTCATTGCCTTGTTTCCTTTGACAATTTATATTTGACAACATCCAATAACTTATCTATGAAATGGCGTGTATAGAAAAAAAAATAATTGCTTCTAAGATTTGTGGTTCAGGGATGAGCTCTGAGGTTTTTTGTTTGTTTGTTTTTTTAAACAAGATTCTCAACTGCTTCCAACTTAGTGGTACAAGAGCAATTGTATTTGGAATCCTTAATGGAGCTCTTACACGTGTATATTTCATGGGGGACTGGAAAGATTGAATGTCCTTTGGAGTTCACAGAAGTTGGGCTGTGGGAGGAGAAAAACAAAACAGCATAGTGGGAGTGTTGAACAGACTTTCCCAAGATCCCCAGGTGGGTTTCATATATTGCCTAATGGGAAGAGCGAGACCGATTCAGCTTTTCACACTGGCTAGAAAGGCTGAATTATCTTTCCTAGGCTATTGTTCCCAGCTAGAACCAAATCTACAAAGCTACAGTTTACATAAAGAATTCTTTTGAAGGGAAACGATTTTGCTATCCACCCATCTAGATCCCACATATTGGACAGCCTAGTTTTTGGCTTCAGTCTCCAGATTACAAAAGGTAGTGAAAAAAAATGACCTGAGGGCAAATTAATTTTTATACTAAATGTTAAAAAATAAACGCTCCCTGGCCATTGGTGTGTAGTGGCAAATCCTGCTTCAAACTCAGCAAGAGATGCCATAGATCATAAGATAAAACCAAAAATAAGTTACACTCATCACAACATACTAGCAAAGAGTAGTCAAGAGATACACTACTTTAGCATGTTTACAGAAATATTTATAATGACAGAAACTCAAAATTCCTTACTGGGCCTCTAAATTAAAAAAAAAATAAAGCCTGTCATATTGCTTGGGGCCAGAGTGTGTGTGTGTGTCGGGGGTTGGGGTGGGTGGAGGTACAAAATAAGAAGTTAAATTTCCAAGTGATTCTTTAAGAATTGTGATCTAGAGCATGGAAGGGCTTAACTAGACTCAAAACTCATCCAAGCTTGAAATTGACACATACACGTGGTCTGAGTGTGATGAAAGTTGGTGAAATGTGACTATACTATGTACAAGTGTGATAAACTCTGAATCAACAAAATAAATATAGTAATACAGGTCAAATTTGCATGAAAGCTCTTCTATCCTGGCCCTAAAGTTAAACTGAAGTATCCTTCTGTACTTGCTTAATTTACCTTTGTGTACATTTCTCCCTTCACCAAAGGAACTGGTGAAGAATATCTCCTCTCAATAAAAGCCTTATATAGCTTTAAGCTAAAAGCCATTTAGCATTGACAATATACAGTTATGAAAAAATTAATTACCCATGAGCCATTTATACTGGGCTAGTGAATAAGGAAGAGGAATCTGTATACACACATACACACTTATTGGGTATCTACAATGAATGATTTAATCCCTCTAGTTGGTGTTATACTCTCCTTACAATCAACAAAATAATTGTGATTTCTTTGTATGGTATTCAATTAGGGGGTTAGCAGTCATAGATATCAACCAAATAGAGATTTCAATTAAATTTGGTAGGGTGGAAATTATAAAAGGTATAATTAAACTCTTTTCTGCCATTGAGCTAACCAGAGATATAATCACCAAATTGAAGAATGAAAGTAGAGTTCTAATAGAACATGCAGGTTTTATGAGATAAATTCGTGCATATTTTGATAACATTTCCTAGGAATCTGCTTCTGTACCATTTCTTCAACTTGTAATTTGTACCTTTGACAGTGGTATTGGCCACAAAATAACACCATATTCTCCTAGAGTAAAGAGAAATAATTTAGTATACTAAAGTTTAGATTTGATGCTCAGTATTTATAACTTATGTTCTCCATTTACACAGTGGGAGAAACAGAGAGACCTACATACACACAAACACACACACACATATGTATATACACCATCATACACACGTGTATGCACATCCTCACACTTGCTTAAAATATTAGATATTATGTGCTGTCATAAAATATTATTACGAAATTTATAGTTTCATCCATAGAAAAGAGGTTCAAATTTTAAGAGGCATATTGTTATCACTTTAGTAGGAATTATAGGTATAAGAAATATGTTGTTCTTAACCTTTTCTAACATTCCCAGTATAGGTATATATACCAATAAAATTAACATAAAATGGCAGTATTAAATATGAATCATACTTTGTGTGTTTAGCTAAGATATATCTAAATGGAGAGAAACATATAGATTTACTTAATAAATTTTTCTGATATATTTTAAGTGAATTATATTTATGCATCAGCATTTGATAATGTCTCTTGAATATCACAAAGTGAGTATTCATTAATGGTTTTATTTTGAGACTTTTTGACTTTATCTGGAGTATACATAAACTTTTTGCTTTTTGTAACATATAACTAACTAATCAATTAAAAAAAAGGCCTTCATATGGTAAATGTCCTTTCATTGTTCAGAATGGAGATTAAACATAAGAAATAAAAAGAAAAACAGCAAAGAAAAAAATGAAGCTTATTTTAGCTAAAAAAGAATTTATGAAGAGTTGCAAATGTGATCCCCTACATAAAAGCAGGATCTAGTTATGCCATTTCATAAGATGGGCAAAAATAAATTCACTCCACCATAGTGTAGCAGAAGAAAATAAGCTTTCACTTTTTTAAGGTCTTAGTATAGAAAAGTTTGTATGAGAAATGGATATATAAATCTATATAATACTTGGGTATTAAGGCTGGAATTTATTTTATTTTTTGTTCTTACTTCAGATAACACATATTTACTATTTTAAAGTCCTACTTTGGTATATTTTGAATGTGGCAATTTCAATATACATAGTCCAAAAGCTCTAGCATAAGAAAAAACAAAACCATCAATAGGATAATTCCATAATACAGGGCATCCAGTACACCTATGGAAAAAATAACAAACAGTGATATACATCATGAAATACTATTCAGCCATTAAAAAGATAGAGACTTTATATCTTTTACATTTACCTGGACGGAGTTGAAATACATTCTTCTTAGTAAAGTATCACAAGAATGGAAAAATAAATATCTAATGTACTCCACACTAATATGAAACCAACATATCAATAATTACATGCTCATATGAATAATAAAACACAAATGTAGTCTAGTATTGGGGTGGAGGGAGATTGGGGGAAGAGGGGAGTACAATTGGAAGACAGAGGGAAAGTATGAGGTGGGATCTCACGTAATGCACACATTGTGAGGTGTATAACACAGTCCCTGGATGAGGGATCATTTACAGCTAGAACTTTACCCTGGAAGTGAGAACAATGTAACCTTAAAATTTGTGCCCTCATCATTAATTTGAAATAAAAAAAGAAAAAAGAATGCTGCTAAAGTTTATCTCATGAATTAAAAATACAACCATGTAAGGAAATATACTAGCATAAGGAGAACCAGAAGACACAACAAAAAGGAGAGTTGCTATTCTCAAATTCCAAAATTGGTAGAATAACATAAAAATGACTTAGAATAAAATATGTTTAACATCACTAGTGAAATAAAATGTGCAATGGAAATCACAATGATAGAATAACAAGTTGGGGGGAAATGGTAGAATTTTGTGGCACGATAGCAGAGTACATGTGACTAAGTAATTTATAAGAAAACAGAGCTTCATTTTTTAAAGTTATAGAGGCTGGGAAGTACAAGGTCAAGAGACCTGTATCTGGATATGACCTTCTTATGTATCATCCCATGGGAGAAGGTGAAAGTGCAAGAGAGAACATGTATAAAAGACAGGGAAAGGGGGCTGAACTCATCCTTTTATTAGATGTACACTCACTCAATAACTAGCCCACTTACATGATCATAGTGTTAACACTCCTCATGATCTAATCACCTCTTAAACATCCCATCTCTCAATACCCATTACCCTGGGGATTAAGTTTCCAACATACAAACTATGGGGGACACATTCCAATCATAGCAAACCACAAAGAATTTTAACACAATAGTACCTGAACTCAATTAATAAACAGAAAAATAATATTTACATGTTTAGCTCCATGAAATTTCTATCCTGTTTATGTTCCTAGCAAGACAAGCTAGTGAATTTGCTATTTTTAACATAATTGGTGAGATTTAGAGGCTGACAACCTATAAATAGCATTAAGTAATAACTGGAAACAATCAGTAACAATGAAAAGAAGAGAAATGACCATGACTTGTTGAATTAATAAGGGACATATTGGCCCTTTCATACAGGTCTCACAAAATAAGAAAGGAGTAAGTAAAAAGTTTTTAGATATGTCAAAAATGGGAACATTTGAGGAGTGAGGTCAGCACAATGGCAGACTAAGAAGCACCAAACTTTATTCCCCAAATAGGAACATAAAAAAGTAAAATAAGCTGTATAAGCTAACTCTATAAAATAATCAAAGATTTACAGCAACCCAGCAAATAATCAAGAAAAAGACATCTCCAAATGGACAGATGTCTTTTGTTGATTTTATTCTCTGATCCCCAATCCCTACCTAAACATACGATGAGGGCTTTAGCAAGGCCAGACTGAGCAACAGTTCACATCTTCAAAGTGGGGGTGGGGTGGAGTATAACAGACATTATTTGCAAATTATTGTGTATGTTCATTCTAACTTGACTAGAGGATTACTTGAAGGACTGACTTGCTCTTATCTGTCTTGATAATCACAACACAGCAGGAAAAGCAAAGGAACCTGCTCTTAAAGCCTATGAGAAGACAGTAAACCCACAGACAACTGGGACAAAAGATTCTAGATGGAGAATAGACAATCCTAGCCAAGAAAAGAAACCAGGTGAGACACTTTGAGAAATTAGGGCATTCAAAGCAACTGCATAAAAGGAGGAATTCGAAAAGTCATGAGTATGCCTTGGCAAAATGCATGCTTACATATCCTTGCAAAACCTTAATCGCCCTATGGAAGGTGCCTAGACTCACAGAAGGCCTAGATAATTCATAAAAGATTACATCAGTCATCAGGCATTCTGTAAAGACAGAGAGGTGGTTATCCACTGTTTGTTTGTTTGGTTTAGTGTGTTTTTATTTCTATTTCAGATTCTGATATTCAAGAATATTAGTTGAATGCAAGCTAAAGGCAAAGAATTAATAAGTATTTAAGTATACCTGCCAAGGAATAGTCCTTGTAAAAGTAATTTGGAAAAGTCTGAAAACAAATGACTGCAATAGGCTTCAATAATCAAAACAACAACAACAACAAGAAAATAGAAAACCCTGGGGAATGGATAGAATCCAATTCCCAGACTCTCCATGTTATAAAAATCAAATGCTAATTTTCAACAATAACAAAATTCCCAAGTTATACAAAGAAACAGGAAAATGGCTCATGTAAAGGAAAAAAATAATTACAGTAAAATATCTATAAGTCGACTACCCAAGGAACTGTAACAAACTGGTCAACATACAGAGGTGGTCAACATAAGAAACTTCCACCCTTAATATGTGATGAATATTAAGGCTATGAAAATTAGGCAAAGTTAAGGAGGCAGTCAATATAGAGAGGTGGTCAACTATGGATACTTTACTATTTTTGGCATGAACTGTTGTTGATAAAGCCCAGACACTGGACCTACTAGAAAAAGGTCTTAAAAGAACTGTCTTAAGTATGCTCAACTAGATAAGGGAAAACATTGACAAAGAGCTAATGGCTAATTCTGAAACGTTGTATTTGATCAAAGAGAGAATATCATCAAACAGATAAAATCATAATAATGAACCACACAGAAATTCTGAAGCTAAAAATTACAACTGAAATATGTAAAAATTTACCTGTGGAGATCAATAGCAAATTTCCAGAAGAATCAGCAAACTGGAAAGCTAAACAACTGAAATTATTAAGTTTAAGAAACAAAAAGGAAAAAAGAATGAATAAAAGTGTACAGAACATATGGAAATTGAGAAACATCAATAAAACATCATAAAACAGACCAACATAGACATTATGGGAGTGGCAGAAGGAGAAGAGAGAGAAAAAGCAAACAAAGAGGCATAATGGCCAAACACATTTTAAAAATGAAACAGACAATAATTCTCAGAGTAAATAAGTTCAATGAATTCCAAATTAGATATACCCAAGGAGACCTAATACCAAGACACATTATAATCAGACTGTTGAAAGCTGAATACAATGACAAAATCTAAAAAGCAGCAATAGAGAAGGGATTCAGTAAGAACAAAGGAGCCTCAATATAGGATCATTAGCAAACTTCTCATTAGAAACCTGGAGACAGGAAGGTTAAGGAACAAAATATTTAACTGTTGAAAGAAAAAACAAATTGTCAATGAATAATTCTGTATTTGGCAAAAAAAAAAAATTCTTCAAATATGAAGGAGAAATTCTCATTTCCAGATAAACAAAAGCTGAACGGAGTTTTTTGCCACTGTACTTGCCCTACAAGAATCACTAAAGAGACTGAATGGCTGAAATAAAGACACCATGTGGTAACTTGGAGCCATTAGAAGATAGGAAATTCTTTTATAAAGGTAAAAAATATGGGCAAATATAAAGACCACTGTTACAATAATTTTAGCTCATAATTCCACTTTTTGTTTTCTACATAATTTATCAGACAAAAGTATAAAAGGAATTTTAAATCAATATCATTAGGTGCTAAATGCGTAAATGCATAATTTGACATCGTTATTTTGGCTCACTGTGACATTTTTACTGTGAACAACATAAAAAAGATGCAACTTCATAGGAGTATGTTTTATACATGCAGTTGAAACTAAAATGGTATTAATTCATATTACTTATAACTTTGAGATGTTAGATGTAATGCCCATGGTAACATCTATAGAATGTACACAAAAGGAAAAATCACGAAAATCAAACATGTCACTACAAAAGGCCACTAAACATAGAAAAAGACTGTGGAGGAGGAAATGAGGGACAACAGAGCTATAAGATGCATAGAAAACATGCAGCAATGGCAGAAGTGCTCCTTCCTTATTAATACTTTTTTTTTTTGAGACAGAGCCTCAAGCTGTCACCCTGGGTAGAGTTTTGTGACATCACAGCTCACAGCAACTTCCAATTCCTGGGCTCAAGCGAGTCTCCTGCCTCCACCTCCCAAGTAGCTGGGACTACAGGCGCTCGCCACAACGCCTGGCCATTTTTTGGTTGCAGCCGTCATTGTTGTTTGGCGGGCCTTGGCTGGATTCAAACCCGCTAGCTCAGGTGTACGTGGCTGGTGCCTTAGCCTGTTGAGCCACAGGCGCCGAGCCATTAATACTTATTTTTAATGTAATTGTAGTAAGCTATGTAATGTATAGTCATGGATTGTCAGGAGAGATAGAATGCTTGATCCAACTATATGCTGTCTTCAAGAAACTCACCTTAGATCCGATATATAACTAATTTAAAAGTAAAAGTATAAAAAAAGACATTAACTGCAAATAGTAACTAAAAAAATAGCTGTGCAATAACCTATTAGACAAAATAGACTTTAATTCAAAAATTGTTACATCAATCAAAGGAGAACATTATATTTTAATAAAAGTTCAACTCGCCAAGTGTATTTAACAAATGTAAGCATATATGCATAAAATATCGGATTCACTATATAATAAATATAATGTTTTGAAGAAAGATTTGAAGAGATAAACATACAATTAGAAATAATAGAGACTTCAATGTTCCCAAATTCAATAATGGATAGAAAAATGAAACATAAGTTCAAAAGATATTTAGAGGATTTGAGCAATAGTGTAAGCCAATTGAACCTAAGAGACACATGCAGACCAGTGCACCCAATAACAGCAGGATACCCATTTTCCCCAAGTGCACAAGAAACAATCTCTGGTATAGTCCACAGTTTCAGGCACACCAAAAATCTTAAAAATTTAAAGAGCTTGAAATCATACAAAATATGATGGAAAGAAGCTTGAAATCAATTTTCTGATCACAGTGGAAAGAAGCTTGAAATCAATTTTAAAAAATAAACTATAAACTATAAATGCAAAAATATATGTTACTTAAACAAAACATCTTACAAAAACCTACTCTTTCAGGAATAATAAGAAAAATTAGAAAACACCTTGAAACCAATGAAACATACCAAAGTTATGGGATACAGCAAAGCAGTGATAAAAGGAACATTTATGAAGATTTGACCATTAAGTTTATAAACTTTCCATTGTACCCTTACACTGTTAGCACTGTGCAAACAACTCAGTAAGGTTTCAAAACTCTAGTATGTCAGAGTCTCATAGGTGTCTTCATGTGGACAACTGCTAGAGGCTTTTTGAGTGATCTTCATTATTATTGTGTGCTTTTGTGTGCCATCACAAGAATTTCAGAGTTTGAATTAGAGCAATGAACAAACAATCACAAATTTCTTGGTAACTTTGGCAAGAGTAGAAGTGAAATCAGGGACATGTTAGTCCAAGTTTATGGGATAATGCCATGAAGAAAACGGAGTAAATGGTTTTCTAAGGGCATTTAAAGTGTCACTGATGAAAAGCATTCAGGGTGGCCAGTAATCACCAGAACTGGCAAAAACGCTGCAAAAATTCCTCTAACTGGGCACCAAAATTGTTAGCCAACTTTGAGAAGCATAGACTACCAAATAAACATCAATAGAGAAACAGGAACTCTTAATTGAAAGCCTTGGCCAACAACTCACGGTTCTTACATTATGATAATGCACCAGCTCACACGGCACTATCTGTCAGGGAGACTTTAGCCTGTAAACAAATCACTACATTGGAACACTCTCTCAACTCACCTGATCTGGCCTCAGTGATTTTTTTCTTTACCCCTAAAGATAAAGGAAATATTGAAAGGAAGATATTCTGATGACATTCAGGACATCAAGAGTGATATAATGACAGCTTTGATGGGCAATCTAGAAAAACAGTTCTAAAATTGTTTTGAAAGGTGAATTAGCTCTGGCATCCTGCAAAAGTTCCCGAGGAGAGTACATCAAAGGTGATGGTAGTGATTTTCAGCAATGAGGTCTTTAGTACCTTGTCTGGGACAAGTTTGTGAACTTAGTTGTCAGTCCTTGTATCTATAAATGCATACATTAAAAAAGAAAAATATTTTCAAATCATTACACAACTAGAAAAAGATTTAATAGAATGAAGGGGCAAGAACTCAATGATCTCTGTTGATGCCAAAAAAATTGCAAAATTCAACATTCTTTTTTGATAAAAGCACTGAATGTGCTAGCCAAGGAAGACAAATTTCTCTACACTGTATATGAAAAACCCACAGATAACACTATAGTCACTCATTAAATATGGATGATTTTTTTCTCTAAGATCGTCAATAAACCAAGAATACATGCTTTTATGAAGTATTATTTCTATCTACATATTATTGGAAATTTTAACCAGAGCAATAAACAAGTGAAAGAAATAACAAAATTCTAATTGGAAAGGAAAAAATAATTGATCTCTATTCACAAATTGCAAAATCTTATATGTAGATAAGTGTAAAGATTTCAACAAAATGGTTAGAATTTAATAAACAAATGCAGCAAAGTTGCAGAATTGGACATTAACATGGAAAAATCAGTTGCATTGTTATACACTGAACAATGAACAATGTAAAAGCAAATTATGACAGAAATTTCATTTACAATAGCATCAAAAAGAAGAAAATACTTAGGAATAAAGTTAGTAAAAAATTTGTGCATTGAAAACTACAAAACATTGCTGAAAGATTGGATACCAACAAATGAAAAGATACTTCATGTTCATGATTTAGAAGAATTAAAATTGTTAAGATGATCAAAATACCCAATACAATGTAAAGATTTCATGGAATTTTGATCAAAAAATCACAAGGTTTTTTTTTTTTTTTTTTTTTGCAGAAGTATGAAAATTTACTCTAAAATTTATGCGAAATTGCAAGGGACCTCAACTAGCCAAAACAATCTCAAGAAAGAAGAATGATGTTAGGGAAATGACACTTCCTGATTTCAAAACATGGTACAAAGCTTCAGTAATCATAACAGGATGGTATTCACCTAAGGACAGACATCGACCAATGCAAGAGAGAAAGAGAACCCCAAAATAAACCCTTCACTATACAATCAATTGATTATTGGCAAGAACGCCAAGACCATTTAAGGAAAGAAAGGTCATTCTCTTCAGCAAATGGTACTAGGGAAATTTGACATCTACATGCAAAAGAACGACGTTGAGCTTGTACCTCCTATACCTTTTACCACATACAAAAATAAACTCAAATTGCATCAAAGGCTCAACTTAAGTAATTCTAAAACCCTTAGATGAAACATACAAAGATTCATGACAATGGATTCGACAGATTGCTTGGGGATGATGCCAAAATCATAGGCAACAAAAGAAATAATAGGTAAACTGGACTTCATCAAAATTTTAAATGTTTTGCATCCAAGGATACTATCAAGGAGTGAAATTCAACTCAAAAACTGGGAAAAAAATATTTGTAAATAATATATGTTATTAGGGATTAGTACCCAAAATACATAAATAACTTCTAAAATGTAACAAGAAAAACAAACAACAAACAAACAACGGGCAAAGGACTTGAATAAACATACCTCCAAAGAAGTTGTACAAGTGGGCAAAAAACACTTGAGATGTTCAGTATCATTAGTTATTAGCAAAATGCTTATCAAAACCACAATGTGCTACAACTTCACACCCATTAAGACCAAAAAAAGATAAAAAAAAAAAAGCACAAAACAGAAGTGTTAGAGTGTGAAACAATTGGAGCCCTGTGTAATGCTGATAGAAATGTAAAACAGTGCAGTCCCTGTAGAAAATGATATGGCAATTCCTCAGAAAGTAAAATTTAGAAGAAACAAATGATCCACCAACTCCATTTCTAGGTAAGTACTCAAAAAAAAAAAAAAATAGAAAGCTAAGACTCAAAGAGAAACTTATACACTGATGTTCATAACAGCATTATTCCTAACAGCCAAAACAACACAAATGTCCATCAATTATCAGCAGGTGACTGGATATGTAAAATGCACAATAGATAAAAAATAGAATATTAGTCAATCTTGAAAAGGAACGAAATTCCTGTGGTACATGTTATAATGTGGATGACCCTTAAAAACAATGCTAAGTTAAAGAAGGCAGTTACAAAAGGAAAACGGTAGTATGATTTTACTTATATGACTAGGCACCAGGAGTAGGCAATTTACTAAATACAGAAAGTAAAATAGAAGTTCCCAGGGGCAGCTCAGCGCCTGTAGCTCAGTGGCCAGCATGCCTGCCACATATGCCGGAGCTGGCAGGTTGGAACCCAGACCAGGCCTGCCAAATGACAACGACAACTACAACAAAAAAATAGCCAAGCATTGTGGTGGAAGCCTATAGTCCCAGCTACTTGGGAGGCTGAGGCAAGAGAATTGCTTACGCCCAGGAGTTGGAGGTTGCTATGAGCTGTGGCACCACAGCACTCTACCAGGGCTATGTAATGAGACTCTGTCTCAAAAAAAAAGGAAGAGCCAGGGACTGGGAGTAGAAGTGGGTAACATGAGGTTAACGGTTAATAGGTACCCAGGTTTCGTTTTGGATCACGAAAATGTTCTGGAAATGGACAGCAGTGATTATTATACAGCACGGTGAATGTACTTACTGTCATTGAATTGCATACTTAAAAATACTTTAAAAGTATTTTATGCCAAGTATACTTTAACACAATTTAAAAAAAATTTTAAAAAGAAGCCCCTCCCACTCTTTATTGATATAATACTAGGCCACAAAAGGAGCTTATTTACAAAAGTATCCACATTTTCTAGAATTAATATAGGTAAAACATTTTCTTGAGCCAGAAGTGGCCTTAAAACTGTTTTGTTTTGTTTGTTTTAAACAAAAAAAGGAATCTACTGTATACAGGGATTTAAAGAGCATATAGGTGACCAAATGGCTCTAGATAAGTACTGGGAAAAAGGTGATTTTCTTAAACATTGATATTCAAAATTATTTTAACAACTAAAAATAATGATTCAGCCCACAATTACTGTAATAGATGAAGAAAACATTTAACAAAATCCATGTAACGAATCTTAAGATACTCACAATGAAACTACCAAACCTAACAATGGGAGTCAGCAAGTTTGCCTCCATAAAAACAATCTGCAAAAAGTGATTGTGTTTCCAGATACTAATAATAAAAAGTCCAAAAATTAAAATAAGAATACAATTCTACTCACAACATTATCAAAAACAATAAACTGCCTAAAAATAAATTTACCAAAAAGGGTACAACTTACATACATGATAACTATAAGACATTGCTATTTATGCAAACTATAAATGATGTGTATTTCCTTCAATGGTCAATAGATAGGTAAAACATATTCTGTCCATATAATCATGAAATACTGACTGTTGAAAAAAAGAACAAGTTATTGATAACTGCTAAGTCGTGAATGAACCTCAAGACATTATGCCAAGTATAACAGTTAGATGCAAAGGGCCACATTTTTTAATGATTTTTCTATGCATGAAAATCTCAGTAAAAGTTAAAATATAAATGCAGAAGGTGGATCAGTTGTTGCTTGAAGCTAGGCATAGAGGCAGTGATTGGCTGCCAAGGGGAGGGATGTAGAGTTATAACATGATCGAAATGTTCTAAAATTGGAAAATACACATACACATCATACACTTACAACTCTATACATTGTATAAATCTCATTAAAATCATTTTCCCTATATCTCCCTCACTAGATAAAACATTATTTTCATGTCTTATTATGGAGTTTGCTATTATTGTGTTTTTTTCCTCTTTGTTAATAAGAAATATATATTCCAAATTCATAAGACTCTATGATTAAACAGACTCAGGCCAATAACTTTATTTCAAGGTAAGTAAAATAAGAAAAGCACAATAAAAATGCTGTAAGAATTTCATGGAAGGAAGCATGTCCATAGGGATGCTCAGAAAAGTATTATGGTGTGAGATGGAAAGGGATCAAACAAAACAGGCAGATATGGTCCTCCAAGTTTGACATAGATAGTAGATATTCTACATATTTATAAGAAAAGGCACAGGACATAAACTCCCAGTGTTTTTTTTTGTTGTTGTTTGTTTGTTTCAGAAAACAGCAATTACTACCACTTCTAATGCGGGCTCTGAAAGAAGACTTGTAATGGTTTGGACAGGTGAATGGAGACCTTGAATTCCAATTGATGGGAGTGCACCATACCTCTCAAGAGAATCTCTTGAATGGATGAAAGGATCTCATTAGTTAAGGAATCAAAGTTACCTTATTTTTGAGTAGGGAATTTATATTCCATTTGAAGAGATGTTGGGTTCAGAAGCTCTATTTTCTAATAAGTACCTTTGGATTCTGTTGCAAGTTCGCATTTTTACTTTCACAAAAAATATTAAATTATTGGTATAGCATGCATTTGGAAACAGGCACAATGCAATTTTTGCATATCTTAGCATGTGATAAAAATTAATATATAATGAATTTCACCTTGGTCATTGGTAAAAATAAAGACACAGAACTCATTACATGAAATCATTAAATACTGAGATATTCATTAAATACTGAGATATTTGAGGGAAAAAAGGACATGAATAGCAGCCTTGGATTCTTGCCTTTTTGTGATAATTTAAAAGTCTTTGTCTTCTGAACTTGTTTCTAAAGAGAGATCTAAAGTGATATAGTCTGTGGGTCATCTGACAATAACATAGCAATGAAGTGGTAGACTTTCCTTTCAAAAAGAGATCTGTATAATTTAAGGAATTTTAATAAAATTTCAATATCTCATTGTTACTTTTTCTATATCTTTGTGAGAACTGTAAAAATATCCCTAAACAAGACTTTTTTTGGCTTGGCGCCCATAGCACAGTGGTTACAGCGCAGGCGCAGAGTCTGGCAGGTTCAAACCCAGCCCCACCCCGCTTGCTAAACAAGAATGATAACTGCAACAAAAAAATAGCCGGGCGTTGTGGCAGGCGCCTGTAGTCCCAACTACTTGGAAGGCGGAGGAAAGAGAATTGCTTAAGCCCCAGAGTTGGAGGTTGCTGTGAGCTGTGACACCACAGTACCCTACCAAAGGCGACATAGCGAGACTCTGTCTCAAAAAAAAAAGACTTTTTTTCTCTATTTACTTGAATGATTTGAGTTATAATATCCTTAATTCTCTGCTAAGTACCACCAGAAATGTATGGTTCTATCTACCCAATATATCTTTTATTGTACATTTATGATCATTATAATTTCTTTATCATGTATGTCAGTAGAATCTCCAGTGTATCAAAGACCAAGATAAAACAGGAAAAGATACTGTTTGTTATACATAGTACTTTGTGATTATTATATTTATTTTTTATGATTTGGATATTTTATGATTAGATTATTGATTACAGATAGATATTTCTAATGTCATATCCTTCACCATATACAGAGGGTATCAAAATATATTCATATCTTAAAAAAGGAAAAAACTATATTAAAATTATAATACTGAATGTATACCAATAACATTTGTCATCTTGTATGTTATATCTTCTATCCCTTGTAATTACAGAAGTCAAGGGTAACTTGAGTATTACAATTTTAATACAGTTTTTTTCTTTCTTAAAATAGGTATGCAATTTTGGCACCCTCTTTATTAATATAATTATTCATAATGTTGACTCCAATTCATATATTAGCAAATCCTTACTAAACAAAGTTCTATGGCTTTTCATAATTTGTTTCTCTTTTATGGAGGGCTTTAAACAATGTATTTTATCACATTTTAAAAATTTGAATTCTTCTAGTTTAGATATAATAAGAAAAACAACTAAATTAGTTATGAACTTAATCTAATTTTTATGTATGGTATATAGGTATGTTTAACAAAACAGCCATGCTTGGTCCACCTAAGACATTTTAAGCTTTGTTTTAACTTGTGATTCTTGTGAGGATAGTATTCTTTATATCAAAATTTAGTCAGTGTCTGGCTTAATGCAAAAAATCTTTAAGGAGCAAAACAAAGCAAAGAATTATGATCTGAAATAAGGAATTAAAAATAATTGTGGCCACAACTCATTTCTAAGTTGACTTACTTGAGATAATTGATCTATGCCCCTTGACATGATCATCTGTGCTTTGAAGGAAATTTTCCTAACCCCATAGGTGATTTCAACATATATCAATAAAGTAGGTCTTCTATTCAGTTTTTTAAATAATTTTAGTGAATTCAAAGGGAAAATACTGAGTGAGTTGCCTTGTAAGGTTTTCACTGAAGATTTAAGACATACATTTGTTTATAATTTCAGCCACAGACATTAGCTACTAAGATCCAGTGAATCTAAAAATAAATTTACTACATTACATAGAGAAGTGATTTTGATTCAATGCACTGGTCTATCTGTGGAACATACCAAGATTTACTGAAAACTTAACATACAGAACAAATGCAAAATTTACATTTAACTAAAGCAACATAGTTAATATAATAGCAACTTTATAGCAGACACTAATCTGAATTTCAGATTCAGAATAACAGAAACTAATTTCGTTTCTTTGGGATATTTTCATATATTTTTTCAATAGAATTTGAAACACAAGGAAAAGAGTTCAATCCAGTTTATTAACAGTTAGCATATCATCTTTAAATGAAGTTCATTGCAGTCTAACATGGGCCCTGCAAGAAGCTAATGAGCAAGCTCCTGCCTGATATTGACAATTAATCAGGCATAAAAGCACTTAGGATCAAGCCCCATTGACAAGCATGTAGGCTCACACAGACTTCAGTGAAACATGGTATGTGAACATATTTGTCTAATTGTATATCAGGTTTTCGAACAAATTCCCACCAAAACACTTAATTATCTGCAGAAGTGATGCATCCGTTTCAGAGTCTGTAGGAAGCTTTTTGGTATGCTGTAACTATATATAAAGGATTGAATGGAAGTTTTATTAGGCTTTGTTGCCAGTTTTCCCATTTTAATTGCCATAGCAACCTGAAGCCAAAGTTGGATCACTGGATAGAGTAACTGAGCAATTAAAAGCACCCATCTTTGTGCTCTGATAGAATTACTCTCGGCCCTTAGGGGAAAAAAAGTCAAGAATTTCAAATAATTGAAAATTTAGAATGTGAATAAAAGATTTTTGACATTCAAATTAGGGAATTATAAATTCATTAGTATCTTTATTTTTCCTTTTAACGATTATAGTTGAAAACATTCAAAACATATATTGTATGCTAACTTTGAATGTATGAAATCAGGGCTTTATCTCATAGCTAATAAATTACTTACAGCTGATTTCACCCTGACATGTGAAAATGGGGAAACAAAAACAAGTTCTTATTTATTATTTTTGTCCTTTAAAAAATACATTCATGTTGGAAGTTATTATTAATATTTAAGGCATCCATACGCTTAAATTTACTACTAAGCAAAATTGTAGAATATCTCCTTCACTCGCTTACCTTTCTACATGTGAACTTTAGGTCATCTTACAGTTTATTTAATATTTTTACTTCTTGCAACAATAAAAGGGAAACACAACATTTATTATTTTAAGTGTTGTGGTTAAATATAGCTTTGGCATGCTATTGAAGATGAAATAGTTCCAGGTGTTTTTTTGACTGTGATCCTTAGTTACAGAAACGTTCATTGCTTTAGAATATAATACCATACTAATATTTTATGCTGATTTGATCTTTCTCAGCTTAGAAGCTTGCTTTCCTCTTTCAAAGGGAAATCAACAAAGAATATTGCTTCCTTGAAAATTGGCAGGAAGGTTCCCAGCATAATAAAAGAATGCAAAAAAGAGCAAGTTAACTCAAGGATAAAACTGAATAAGTAGAAAAGACGATCGTACCAGGAAGGAAGACATAGGCAGAGGCCCAATGGATTAAGAGTGATTTTAGAAAAATGAATGTTTTCCAGAATTTGAAGAAATACAAGCTATAATGAATCATTCCTTTAGTACTACTCTATATGGTAATGTGGATTTGCGTAAGAGATAAATTCATAGTTATTTACTGTATAAAACTTCTGATAATATTATTTCTTTATACTTTCACCTCTTATGTTTTACTGTAAATGAGTGTACAATGGTTTAGGATATACACTAAGATCGTGTGACTTTTCGCAGCCATTCAGAATCACCAACCCTTTCACCTCAGTTTCCTGCAGTGGAGCAGAATGTGGCCTGTCCTCTGCAGAATCTCCTGATATGTTCATCACTGCCACATTCATAGGAACTCTGGGGCCTGGAAGCTGCTCTGTTGGACTTGAGATGGACGTACCGGTTGTGTTCGTGAAACAGAGAAAGATCAGAGGCCCTGGTCAGATTTTGAAGGCTAATCAGCAGGGCAGACTTCAAAAGCCACTAAAGATGAATGGCTCTGAGGATCTTCCTGCGTCCTGTGACTATGACCCTATCATCTTTGGAAGTGACTCAGGAGACCTGGCAGCTGCTAAGGAGGCAGACAGGCAAATATGGCCAGAAAGCCATGGTTCTGGATTTTGGCATTCCCACCCCTCTTGGGACTAGATAGGGTCTCAGAGGAGCATGTATGAACGTGGGCTGCATACCTAAAGTATTAATGCACCAAGCAGCTTTATAGGGCAAGCCCGACAAGACTCTCAAAACTATGGCTGGAAAGTTGAGGAGATGATTAAACATGATTGGGGGAAAAAATGACAGAAGCTGTACAGAATCACATTAGCTCTCTGAACCTGAGATACTGACTTGATCTGCGGGGGATAAAGGTGGTCTATGAAAATGCTCATGGTCGATTTATTGGTCTTCATGGGATTAAGGCAACAATAATAAAGGCAAAGAAAACATTTATTCATCAAAGATACTTCTTACTGCCACTGGTGAAAGGCTATGTTACTTGGGCATCCTTGGTGACAAAGAATGCTGCATCAACAGTGATGATCCTTTCTCTTTACCTTACCGCCCTGGTTTAAGACCTGGTGGTTGGGAATGTGCTGAATGTCTTACTGGTATTGGTTTAGACGTCCAATTCTTGGTACATTCCATTCTTCTTAGAGGATTTGACCAGGAAATGGCCAACAAAATTGGTGAACACATGGAAGAACATGGTGTCAGGTTTATAAAACAATTTGTACCAAAGTTGAACAAATTGAAGCAGGAAGACGAGGCCCACTCAGGCTGATAGCTCAGTTCACCTATAGTGAGGAAATCATTGAAGGAGAATATAATATGGTGTTGCTGGCAATAAGAACAGATGCTTGCACACTGTGGGAGTAAAGATAAATGAAAAAAACTGGAAAAATACCTGTCATGGATAAAGAGCAGAACAGTGTGCCTTACATCTATGCCACTGGTGACCTGTTGGAGGGTAAGACGGAACTCACCCCAGTAGCTATCCAGGCAGGAAAACTTCTGAATCAGAGGCTTTAGGCAAATTCCACTGTTAGGTGTGACTATGAAAATGTTCCAACAACTGTATTTACCCTGTCTCCTTCTGTCCCAAATTACTTTATCTTGTTTACTGAGTATCATAGCAGTTTTGAAATCAGAAAGTTGTCTAAGTTTGTTCTTCTTTTGAAGATTTCTTGTCAAGAGCTTCATTTTCACAGACCAGACATGCACCACATGTATGTATCAGAGGCCTAGTTCCTTATGTTGACCACTTCTGTAGATACTATATTATTACAGTCCCGTGGGTGGTCAACTTACAGAGGCCCTACCATAATTACAATGGGCTCTTGCTGATAATTCACATAGTCTCTTCTTCTCAATGTCTGCTGACTAGCAGATTTAATTCCATCTGCAACCGTGATTTCCTCTTGGTAACCAAACATCTATGAGAGGCATTATTCTGCCTACCTACTATACATGATGTATTACATTGAGTAATTTACAAATGTTAAGCTTTGTATTCCTGGGATTACTTGTTTGTGATATGTAGCTTTTTTAATTGAACATTTTTTCTAAATTTCGAAATGACTGCATATTCAAATGAGAATGTAGAAGCTAATAGAGAGATATCCTAAGTTTGTTTTCACATTTGAGATTTGAGGAACATCTGAGTGTTTCCAGTTTAAGGGTAGTATTATAAATAAAATTGCTACAGAGATTCATGTACAGGTTTGTTTGTTTTTTTAAGATAGAGTCTTACTCTGTTGCCCTCGGTAGAGTGCCGTAGCATCATAGCTCACAGCAACCTCCAACTCTTGGGCTTAAGCGATTCTCTTGCCTCAGCCTTCCAAGTAGCTGGGACTACAGGTGCCTGCCACAACACCTGGCTATTTTTGTTGTAGTTGCCACTGCTGTTTTAGCTGGCCAGGGCCAGGTTCGAACTGGCCACCTTTGGAATATGGGGCCATTGCTCCCACTGAGCCACAGGCGCCACCCCATGTACAGGTTTTTATGTGAACATCAGTTTCATTTCTCTGGGATAAATGCTCAGGACTGGAAGTAATGGGTTGTAAGATGGTTAGATGTTTAGTTAAAAAGAGAAAGTCTTTCAAAATGTTTTGAACTGATCCTACCATTTTAAATTATCATAAACAATATATAAACTATCTAGTTTCTTAGAATTCTACATTTGATAGTGTCACTATTTTTTTCTACATTTGTTAGTGTCACTTTCTTTTATTTGAATTTTCTGGTAGACATGGAAAATAACTAATTATGGGTTTAAGTTGCATTTTTCTAATAGCTAATGATATGAGGTGTCTTTTATGTATTTTCTATCTGTATATCCTCTTTAACACAGTGTCTCTTCATATCTTTTATCAGCGGATTGGGGATTTTATTGTTAAAATTTTGGAGTTCTTTATATGTTCTACATATGAATCCTCTGCTGAATGTGTAATTTGTAAATATTTTTGCCCACTCTGTAGATTGCCTTTTCATCCTCTTATTAGGGTCTTTTACCAAGGAAAAAAACTTTTTAATTTTGATGAAGCACAATACACCAATTTTTTTCCCTTTCTTTCTCTTTTTCTCTATAATTTTTCTTAATGTGATGAACTCATTTGGCAAGAATTTTGTTGAAATTTTTCATGTTTATAATCATAAAGCATTTAGGTTTCTATGTTTTGTTTTGTTTTCCTTTGATGTCTGTGTCTGGTTTTGGTATTAGGGTAATGGTGGCTTCATAGAATGAATTGAGGAGTATTTCTTCCTATTCTATTTTTTTGTAGAGTTTTGCAAAGGGTTTGTATTAATATTTCCTAAATGATTGGCAGTAAAGCCATCTGGGCCTGGTCTTCTCTTTGTGCTAAGTTTTTGAATTACTAATTTAATCTCTTTACTTGTTACAAGTCCATTAATATTTTCTATTTTTTTCCTGAGTCAGATACTTGTTTGTCCCAGCTGGTACTGCAGCTCAGGCTGCTGCAATATTAAATAATTGTTGATGATTGATTTGTTGAGAAACACCCTGGAAATAGGGGTTTTTTTTCCCCTTATAGAGCCAGCTTTGAATTAGATCAGAGATGACAATGACCCCAAATGGGGTTTTCCAGGGACCTTCAAAACTGGTCAAATAGTAACAATGCTCTTGGGGGTAGGGTCTTTTGGGAAAATTTCCTTTCCAGTTCAGCAGCTTCAAAGCCTCTGCCTTTTACAGCTGCTGTGGTTGTGAGGCCGTTGGTTTTCAAGGCTGTTGCAGGGCTGAGAGAGGAGGGTAGGAATAGGCCAAATGAAAAGCCACTGACTCTGACTCTGAGACTCTGATATTCTTTTTTTTTTTTTTTTTCTGAGACAGAGACTCAGACACCCTTGAAAGACTGCCTTGGCATTGTCACAGCAACCTCAAACTCTTGGGCTGTAGAGACCCGCTTACCTGAGCCTACTACAGGTGCTCCCCAAATATCCAGCTAGTTTTTTTTAAGAGATGAGGTCTCGCTCTTGCTTAGTCTAGTCTCAAACTCCTGAGCTCAAGTAATCCACCTGCCGGGGAATCCCAAGGTGCTGGGATTATAGGTGTGAGCCACTGCACTTGGCCTCCGATATTCTTAAAAAGATTCAGCATTTGTCTTGAATTAATGTTTTTCAGATCATTATCAGACTTGGGTTAATTTCCAGAGGAGGGAGAATTTTCATTTTGACAACTTTTGCCAACATTTTCAGCCCTTTAATGAAGATGCAGATTTAGAAAAGTCTTTACCGCTCCATTTCAAAACTTCCCCTAACTTGTATTTTGCTATTACTGACTCATTGTAGATAAAATAAGGCAATTAAATATAGGAAAATAGCGATTTAAGCATTCCTGATCCACTTTGGAAAATGAAGGAACTTTCAACTGTACAATAGTTGGTTTTTCTTGGTTTTGCCAGTTATAACCTAAAATACAGTGAATTACAAACTAAATTGTAAGTGTGGGGACAGATATAATTTGTGGACGTTATCATAAGTAAAAACTATATTTATTTTTGTATTCACTTTTCTTTGAATGGCTCAATTACTAACATATATTTTTCTAATTATGAAATATTCCAGCCCCCCCAAATGTACAGGGAACAATATAATAAATCTCCACATCCCATCACCAATCCTAAGAAATTAAGTGTTGCCAATTCTTTTGTTTCAGGGAAATGATCATTTTTATTTTTTTAACCAGGCTACCAGATCAATGATTTTCCTGAAATTTCCTGGAACGTTAGAGATTTCAGGTTGTCTTACTGAAATAAATAAACCTAAACAGAAAAGGGACCTGGAGTTAATAATTTTTTTCTTTAAAACTTTTACCATTAATGTCTAGAAAACCTTCATGATTTCCAGTCATCTACTCTGTTTCAACGTAAAATAATGCACCAGTTGTGACAGTGGGTTCTTAAAAAAATCTTCACAGTTGACAAGCAACAGTGCTCACATTCACATTTGCACACACTGAAAATATCATTGGGGTGAGTTTTTAATTTATGAGAGCAGAACAGAACTTTAGACGAATAGCAAGAGTAAAATTCCTGGGACATTAGTTTGTATCTGTTTTTAATATTATAAGAATTCGTTTGAATATGTTGCTTTTGTTCTCTAATCTTCCAAAGGAACATTTGTATCAATGTTACCTGATGATATGAGTAGAGGACACTGCATAATGAAAATGACTTTTTGTATTTTCTTCCTTACTCCAGGGAATTTTAAGAAACGCTGAATTAAGGTGTGGTTTTAACTAGAAACACAAGTACTCATTCCAAACAAATGAAAACCAAAAACATAACTGTGCCTTCACCAGGGTGTTCTTCATACATAATCCAAAAGAAAATTTTCTATCATGTTTACAAGAAGTATTTCTGCTAGTCACTTTTATATTATGGATGTTGCTGGCAATAATAAAAATCACATGTTTATTTCACTCGTGCCATGTCACCGTGTTTCATTCTGTTACTTCATGAGAAATCTAAGGTTTGATAAGTATCTTGTATTTCCATACACAACTCAGAACTGGCAGTGCTGGCACCTGTTATTTGGTGCTGTTTATTCAGAAACCGAGACCATGAGTTTCTCTCGGAGTTCTCTTCTGAATGTTCAGTGGGAAGGGGACAGATTTTTTTCTTTTGGAACATTTTTCAAAATCGTAGTTCCAGGGTGAATCTCAAAGGGCCAGACGATCACTAGGCCCGGAGGTACTGAATCAATCTTAGAATGGGGAAACTTAGAGGCAAAGAAAGAAGAGAAAACAGGCCCAGAGGAGCCTCTGCCTGAGAAGCATAGATTCTTTAAAAAGAATCTATGGGTGACACATGGTCCTCTTCTCTCTGCATTTAGAGAGATGGGTAAGAATTTCCTGGGCAGAATCCATAGTAGATGGAGATACAGGAGACCTTCCTAACAAAATTTATATACTAATAAACCCCAAGTTAATATTGTGCCTGTAGACCCTTTCTTTCACCGCCAAATATGTATATCTGATTTTCAATTTGACATTGCTCCTTGGATAGCTAATCAAAGGCATTTCTAACTTAACACTTTCATTATAAAATTGATTTCCTGATCCCTGCCTTCTCAGCTTTTCCCCATAGTTCTCCTGACCTAAGCAAGTGACTCACGCGTCCTCCCAGTGGCTCTGTTCATACGAACAGATGTCAGTTATTAATTCTTTCTCTGTACCCCACATGCAATCCTGCAGCAAATGTGATTAGCTCTAACTTTTTAAATATAATCGGCATCCAACTGTTTCTATCTGCCTTCAGCCTTACCAAAGGTCAAATCCACCAACAGACTTTTCCACCGACTACCTTTTCCTGCTACTGTCTATTTTCAAAATAGTAACCATGATGATGTTTCTGAGGCATGAGTCAGAGCATGTTACTCTTATCCTCAAAGGTCTCAGAGAGCCTCCCCACCTCACTCAAAGGAATTGCTGAAGAACTGACACTGACCCACGAGCCGAGGCCCTTGATGATTCTTTGAGCTCAGCACCCAGTGCTCCTCTTCTGACAATCCAGGAAGCACATTTATTATCCCCCTACACAAACCATTTAACTGAAGCAAGTTGCAGTGATTGTAAGATGTGTGGTTATTTTATGCATCACTAAGAAAGAAAATATGCTGCTAATTAAACCATGAAACAATACTTTCTTTGCTTAGAATTTTTATTTTAATCTTACTAAAAGAGCTCTTTTAGACCCTTAAGCAAGGGTTTTCTATCACCCAGCACCTTTATACACACAAGAAAATGAACAGGTCAAATAAAAGAAGTTAAGTTGTCTCTAAAACTCCTTCACATTAAGAAACAGTGAGTTGTCATGTTCCTGTTTTTCTACATGAAATCATCCTTTGTACATTCAAGAGATTTGATAATTCAGTGTTTCTCAAAATGATACTCAACAATTGACTTTTGGGGTTTTTTTCTGCTATCAGTATTTATTGTGCAAGTGTTGATAATTTTTTTTAATTTGACTAAAGACAAGTGCGCGAATCTGTCACACCAACCTCTTATTGTTTTGAGAACTTTGTATCTTCTCCAATGGATTTAGCCATTGTTTCTGCATGTAGGGACATTGCTCTGCCATGGAGCCAGGGTGATGTTGCAGAAACCCACACTGGCCACACACCCAAAGGCTATTACTGCGGGTCACCTGAGTCTGGGCAGGACACCTTACGATCTCTCTGGACAAAGAGAGATTGAGAGACAATGAGGAACCACTGCCATGAGCATTTCTCATTGCTTCTCAAAGTTCTGCTCCAGCACCTCAAAGGACAGCTGCAGAGCTTAGAACTGTTGTGCTAAAGTCTGGCTTGTGCTACTGAAACTCATCACATTGGATTGTCTTCTGGCCCTTGTGGTTTCGATGTTATCATTTTGGGTACGTAGGAAAGGACGTGAGATGCTTGTGCCCTTTACTGTCAAAGTAAGTAACAAACTGTTTGAATCCAAAAGTGGCTGAGTCAGACTTGACCCTGCCTGGCCTTGCCTTGTAGTCCTGACACTGCCTTCTGATGAATTACTTGTTTTGTTATTTGTAAGTCCCTTTTGCACACATCTCAGTTGGAAAAAATCATAAGCTTTATTTATATGTAAGTATCCTCCTTTGTCTCATGAAGCATGTTATAGCTTATCACTCTGCAAGAAAGTATTGAACTCAGGTATCCATCCAATGATGAATATTTGTCTAACAAATACCAAATTTATGCTCATTTGCTCTATAAGTGCACCTTTCTGCATACAAATAACTTTGATGTTAATGTCATGTCAAAACATAGTTTATTAGAAGACATTTTGACACAGGAAATAAACCCGATGTGTGCGGTACAATGGACATAGCTCACATGACTCAATTAAGTATCAAAAATATGAAAACATATAATTAAGCTTACATATCACAAATGACACCTGGTGAATATAAGATACCCTCAATTGTGAAATGCATTTCAATATCAAAAATTTTACAACATAAAATATTATGCCTTTTAGAATTGAGGAAATCCAATGCACACTTGCCAGTGTTGCTGTTGGCTATTTTCCACCCTTGGAATGGAAGTCTCATGAGGAGGCACATGAAGGGTTTCATTCACTACTCTTACCTCCAGAGTTTAAAGGGCAGCTAATGGAGAGTATGCTGTCAGAACTTACACTTGGAAAGGAAGGATGAAAGGAAAAAAGGAAGAAATCTATTTAGCAATCTTGTTAGCTTATAAGGGACTGGACAATGTGACACTTCTATCTAATTACAGTTTGGTTATCGATAGCTGAGTAACAGCTTAATCAAATTCAACTGCAAAGTTGGTTGAGTGGAAAAATGCAAATGCAAGTGCCTTTGGAAGGCTAATCTAGGAAGAGAATATCATTTCAAAGATGATAGAGATGGAGATGTGAAGACTGAGTTTATTTTTGTTGCCATCTATCAGGTGGACCCACATTTCCAAACTTTGGAGGCTGACTCTGGTATCTTCAGTTTCATTCAAGCTGCTCTCTTCACAGACATCTGCATTAAAGGTTTCACTTCCAAAGTCAAAGAAGTTTTACGTGCTTTTATCCCAATCGTGCTTTTCATTTCTCTTTTTGCAGCTTTCATAGGTTTCTTATTGTCTCTAAATGCTAATTTGCTGCTGAAATTGGCTTTTGCGCCTGCCTTTTAAAATGGAAGACTAAATGCCTTTGCACCCAAATCTTTACAAATAAGGCAAGGATACCACCACAGGCAGAAAAGTGCCAGTCTTAACTCTTTAAGTTTGAGCTGAAAGAATGGAGAGGAGGGAATTTGGTGAGGACATGAACAAGTTGTATTGTTCTCTACCACCAGGTCTACCGAAGAATTCTCATCTTCCCCCTCTTGCATGCTGAGACAGTAGGGCAGGTTACTCCTTAAAGATACCCAATGGTGAGAGAAAATCCCCAGATAATTTAGAATGTAAAAGAAGGAAACATAGGAGGAAATAGTACACTTAAATATTCTAACTCTTTAAAAATAAATTTGTATTCTTCTTTCCATCCACTACAAGAGCTTCCTTTCTTTCTATAGCCTTTCCACATTAATAATGCATAAGTCAGCCTCTGTGATTAAGTCCCCATGATTCAGAAGAATTCCTGGATTCTGTGCAGAATGTGGGCTGAACAAAGATAGCTAGAAATACAGGATAACAAGCAAAAGGATTGGGTCTTAACGTCATAAGGAGATTCAGTTATCCACAAAACAAGAACTGAAGCAAAATGGGCATTATCAAAGGCAAGTTCATCTATCTGCTAATATGTAATATCATTGCCTTAAAGGGCAACGATCTTAACATAATTTTTCTGTATAAATCCACGCATATCAACTAACACTACCAGACACTGATAAATAATTTTTGATGGTAATAAAGGTTCATTAACTTAAAGCATGGTGTTTTCATGCCTATTTTATATTGGAAAAGGCTATCCATAGGGAAATATGGAACCCGTTACTAATTTTATTTAATATCCTAATGTAATTTCTCCTCCTAATAAGTTTCACCTAAATTATGGTTTGGCCATAAATATTAAGTTCCAAGTCAATCTTGAAACTATCCTCATGGATATAAGTTAGAAAGTAAGTATAATTAAAAGCTGAAATCTATTTGAATTTAAAAAACATATTGTTTTGAAAATAAATTATTATAATCCATGTGCTGTCTGTGGATAAATATTCAATTGTATTAAATGTTGCAATGTTTACTCGGTTTTCCCATGAAATCTCATTATCATCTTCACACTTGATACATTTTAAAATATCAAAACGAGTCTTGGAGTTTGAAAATAGAAGTTGTGAAAACAGAAAAATTATATAGAATATATAGAAAGACGAGTTAAAAAAAATCTGTAGTGATGAGTGAAATTAGTCTGCTTTCTCAGTGTGTCTTTTTCCATGCCATCAACACTATGATCAGTGAATAAAATGGCACAGGTTAATAATAAATGGGCTAGCAGCAGCCCAGAATTACTGGCACATAGGCACGATAGTAAAATAAAAAGAAGGGCATCTGGGTTTTTATAAAGAGAGAGAAAGAGACAGAGAGAGAGTGTATGAGTGTGCGTGTATGAGCATTGAGAATGATTTTATATTATATGTGTCATTATGTATATATATTTAGATTTTTATAACATAAATAACATATGTAGTATCTATAAATACATATATATTTTTCATTTATTTATAATGACATTGGAAAAATTAGAAAAAACTTGTCACTTTTATAATCAACTGTCGATAGCACGAGAAGCTCTAATCAAATTAACTGTTTTAGGAATGTAAACTTTCTACTCTGACAAATTATTCTAAATTTTTTAGCAAAAACCTTGTGAACTTCAATAGTTTTTAGAATTCTTTAAATATAATTTTCCAGGAAATGACTGGCATGGGTGTTTGTTTACCAACAAGAAATTATCTGTGTACTATATGTCCATGGCAATGCTGCGTGCCTTATGGAGATGCTTCCTTATTTTAAAATGGCACTATACATGTCTGTGAGTGTGTGTTCCTGTGTATATACACATATGGGGAAAATGTTCAAATGTTTGCACATTTTATACGCATAATTTTGCTTTTACACATAAACTTTTGCATACAAACATATATCCTACCAGGACTTGCTTTGTAGTTATATGTAGAAAATGACCATAGACTAAAATATAAACTATTGACAAAGCAGTCTATATTTAATATAACAATTTATCAAGTTGTTTGTTAATATTCATGTGTATTAAGGAATGTAAACATTCATTTGTTAAATTAACATTTGTGAACTACCAACTGATGTTGATCACTTGATAAATATTAGAGAAGCCAAGATAAAAAAGATACAGTCCTAGAGCTGGTCATATCTATCTGAGAAGGTCTGGAGAGCCATCTATAGTGTTTTGAGAAAAAATCTATGCTTACTCTAATGAAGCACATTTCCACCTGCTGGGAAAAACAAAGTTACAGCAAGAGCTCACTGTGTAATACATGTATATAATACATGCTCATTACTGAGACCATCGTAGGAGAGTGTACTTCATCACAGACCTCGCTGAGGTCTGTGCCCAATCAACCGAAGAACAACCAGAATAATCACATTCTGCAGTAGGTGACCAATTTAGCAGAATAGAACTCTTAAGTAGATCATCCAACGTGCTTAAATGACTTTCATTAATTTTACACCTTTTGCCAATTAATTGCACTTATAAGCCTTCTTTGTCACTTACTGTGTTCTCACTTTCAGAAATTGAACTAATCTTGGCTGGTTCATATATTGCTATTTCCAATTATTGATATGAATCTTTACAATTACACTACAAATGTTTCACTCTATTTATTCACTCATTCTTCATTTAGACAAAATTAAGTCCTGATTGTCTGCTCTTAAAGCATCTTGTTCTTTTTCATTATAGCATGACTTCCAGTGTTGTTCTTATTTGGTGATTATTTAAAAATATATATCCCATTTAAAATATGTGCTTGAGGAATATAGATACCATATATTTTGCTTTCAAAATACATCTATCTCCATACATTTTTTACAGAAAATAATTGAATTACCATTCAACCAATAATGTACATTTGTTTTTCATCTGTTGCATATTAAATACTTTTGATTTACAAAAATAAGTAAGACTAAGGTAAAGGTATTAAGAAACTCCTGATCTACAATTCAATGTGGCAAGTGCAATCATTTCTTTATTGACTGAGAATTATGATAGCACAGAGAAGGAGCTAACCCAACTTTGTATAATAGGGCTCTCACTATATCTCTGAATTTGGTTCAATTAAAGAACAAAGCTGAATTTAAAACTATACTACAAAGCTATGGTACTTAAAACAGCATGGTGTTGGTCAAAGAAAATAGATATATTACATAACATATAGAATAGAGAGCCCAAAAATGAATCAAACAAATATGAGTGAGTGATTTTCTTTTTGATCAAGATTCCAAGAATACACAATGGAAAAAATACAGTCTCTTCAATAGATGGTATTGGAAAAACTGGATTTCCATAGAGAGATGAATAAAATTAGACCCTTATCTCACACCACATACAAAAATCAATTCAAAATGGATTAAAAACTTAAAAATAAGTTCAGAAACTCTAAATCTACTAAAAGAAAACAGAGAAGAAAAATTACATAATACTTATCTGGGCAAATTTTTTTTTATTTTTATCAAAAGTACAGGAAACAAATGAAAAAACACACAAATGTGATTACATCACATTAAAAAGCTTCTATTTGGGGAAGAAAAAAAAATTGACAGTGAGCAAAGACAACCTAAACATTGGGAAAAAACATTCACAAGGAATATATCTGATAAATAGTTAATATCACAAATATATAGGGTGTCCATAAAGTTCACGTGTGATTTTTAAATAGTTACTAAAAAGCTCAAATAACTCAAGAGCAGAGAACAAAAACCCTAATTTTAAAAGATAGGCAAGGTACCTGAATAGCCATTTCTCAAACAAGTCACACATACAGTCAGTAGGTAAAAATATATTCAACATTACCAATTATTAGGGAAATGCAAATTAAAGCAACAAGATATATTCCCATACCTGTCAGAATGGCTTTTATCTAAAAGACCATATCTAAAGCAAAATAAATGCTGAAGAGGAAGTGGAGGAATAAGAACTCTTGCGTATAGTTGATGAGAATATAAATTAGTACAGTCATTAAGGAAAACAGTATGAAGGTTCCTCAAAAACCAAAAATTAGAATTACTTCATGATCTAGGAACCCAACTTCTGGGTATATACCCAGAAGATCTGAAGTCAGTTTGTCAAAGTGATGTGATGAAGTTTTCATGAAGAGGTAGCTAACACAGAATATTTTGTAAAATTTTATAAAGAATATTATGTAAATAAAGCTACATTTAGGTGCAATTTCTCAATGTATGGCAACTTTAGGAGCAGGACAGTATATTATTATGAACTATACAGTGCTATAGATCACCAGAACTCATTCCTCCTACCTAGCTGTAACTTCATGTTCTTTAACAAGTGCTAATTACCTGATCTAATCACTATACATTATATATCCCAATGTACCCCATAAATGCATACACTTGTTATGTGTCAATTGAAAAATGGTTAATATAGTAAAAATACATGAATAAATGTGCATCTCAAAGTGACCATCTCCTGATGGACTGCTATTTTTTTTTCAAAAATAAGGAAAACATAAAAATTGCAAACACCTTAAAAAAGTCTACAGTACAAACTACAGAGGAGGAGGCAGGTAGAATCATAAAAACAAAAAGTGTGGTAGTTGCCATAAAGGAATATATATATATTCACAGCATAGAGTAAAGAGTCCAGAAATAAACCCTCACCTACCCAAACTGATTTTTTGACAAAGGCACAAAGGCACCAAGACTATTCAATGGAAAAAAGGACTGTTTTTGCAACAAATGATGTCTACATAGCCACAACCAAAAGGGTGAAATTTGACCTTTACTTTATGCTATACACAAAAATTCACTAAAAATAGACTTTTAAAAACCTAAACATAAGAGCTAAAACTATAAATCTCTTAGAATAAAATACAGGTGAATATCATCAAAACAATAAATTTAGCAGAAATTTCTTGGATGTGATACCAAAACCAGAGGCAAGAAAAGATTGAATAGACAAATTAGCCTTTATGAATAAGAACGCACAAAAATTATTCTTTAATAACAAAATTTATTGTTGTAAATAGTAAATCACAATGTTGAGCCAGAAAAAATTAAGTATATGAAAACAAAATTTCTACTCAAATTCCCTCATACTAGAAGGTACGCAGAAAAAAATAATACAGATAGTGATCATTCAGGAGATGATCAATATGGAAAATGAGGAACAAAGAGTAATTTTCTGAAAAAGAGGAAAAACATAGCTAAAGTTGGGCAGCACCTATGGCTCAAAGGAGTAGGGTGCCAGCCCCATATACCAGAGGTGGCAGGTTCAAATGCAGCCCTGACCAAAAACTACAAAAAAAAAAAATCTAAAGTTTAAAAATATTAATAAGCACATTGACTTTGTATCCTGAGATGTTCCTATATTTCTTGATCACGTCTAAGAGCTCTGTAGTTGATTCCCTGGGGTTTTCCAAGTATAAGATCATGTTATCTGCTACAGTTTTAATGCAATCTTCACCAAAGCACTAATATACTTCAAAGGACTTGAAAACATAGTACTTGTTTTATATGGAACCAGAAAAAAATCCTGAATAGCCAATACAATTTTAAGAAATAAAAACAAATCTGGAGGTATCACCAGACTTCAGATTATACTACAAGTCTATAGTGATCAAAACAGCATGGTACTGGCACAAAAGTAGAGTTATAGATCTATGGAATAGAATAGAGAAATTAGAGATGAACCCAGCTATATCACGATATCTGATCTTTGATAAACCAAACAAAAGCATGCAGTGGGGAAAAAAAGTCCCTATTTAATAAATGTTTCTGGGAGAACATGTGGTTAGTCACATGTAAAAGTAGACCTGCCCCTCTCACCATTAACAAAAGTTGACTCTTGCTTGATAAAAGATTTAAATTTAAGACATGAATAATAAAAATTATAGAAGAGAGTATAGGGAAAAAACTTATCAATATTGGCCCAGGAAAGTTTTATGAAGAAGATCCACTTGGCAATTGCAGCAACATCAAAATAAATAAATGGGACATGATCAAGCTAAAAAGCTTCTGCACAACTAAAGGGACCACAAAAAAACCAAACAGACAGTCTTCAGAATGGGGGAAGATATTTGTTTGTTATGAATCTGACAAAGGGGTAATAACTAGGATCTACAGAGAACTCTAACCAATAAGAACAGAGAGAATAGCCCCATTTAGAGGTGGGCAAGAGACTTGAACGGAAGCTTCCTTGAAGAGGATGAATGGCCAACAAACAAATGAATTTATCACACCTAATTATCAGAGAAATGCAAATCAAAAACACTCTGAGATATCACTTAACCCTGCTGAAATTAGCTCATGTCACAAAGTCCTGAATCTGCTGATGCTGGTGTGGATGTGGAGAGAGATAACACTTTTGCACTGCTGGTGGGATTGCAAACTAATACAACCTATAGGGAAAGAAATATGGAGAATTCTCAAAGAACTAAAAGTCAACCTTCCATTTGATTCCACAATCCCATTACTAGGTTCCTATCCAGAAGAAAATAATAATTTTACACAAAGACATTTGCACTAGAATGTTTGCTGCAGCTCAGTTCACAATTGCCAAGACATGGAATCAACCCAAGGGCCCATCAACTCAGATTTAATGTGATCTGGATTATGAATATGGATTAACAGACTATGTACACCATGGAGTCCT
Organism: Arctocebus calabarensis; assembly: GCA_963573935.1. Classification (NCBI taxonomy): domain Eukaryota; kingdom Metazoa; phylum Chordata; class Mammalia; order Primates; family Lorisidae; genus Arctocebus; species Arctocebus calabarensis. Next base: position 49,962 of record CAUYON010165494.1, read on the forward strand.
ATTCAGCCATAAGAAAAGATGAAAACTTTACATCTTTTGTGTTTATTTGTATAGGGTTGAGACACATTTTTCATAGTAAAGTGTCCAATGTACTCAAGACTAACATGGAAACATTATATAAACAACTACATGCCCACAGGAAAGAAAAAACCCAAGTATAGTCTAGCAAGGGGAGGCAAAAGGAGTGAAAGGGGAGGGTGTTGGGGGGCAATATAACCTAATGTGCACAATGTGAGGGTACTCAACACGCCTCCTGGGTGAAGGGCTCAATCACTGTTTGAACTTTACCTTAGACTTGAAAACAATGTAACCTAAACATTTTTATCCTTGTATTAATCTGAAATAGAAACAATAATAATAAAAATGAAAAAATATCAATCAGTAAATATTTGAAAAGAAATAAGTATTTCAAATTTAACCTCTTCTGCAAGAGAGTACACTTTTAACTATTTTTATATACCAAAGAAAAATGTTTCCCCTGGTGAGGAAGGAGTTAAAGTAGTTGGGCTGTGATCTGATTCATTCATTTCTTTCGCTGAAGGACTCTCCTGGGGCAAAAAAGGAAGGTAAGTGAACTGGTCTGATCTTGACAATTGGAATAATCACATTTGCAAGGACAAAAAGATCTTATATTCAGAATAACCTTAGAAAGATATTTCTAGCTATGGAAAACTATGGTAAATAAATTCAGAATCCATGGTTTTATGAGACAAGGATCCCTGGAGAATGTCACATTGCTTTGAAGCTAAAACCTTCTTGTATACAGCATATAATTGCATTTTACTTTGTGTCCAGTTCAAACTCTGCTTTTTAAACAGAGCATTTATTCCACGTACATTTAACAAAAGCATTGATAAGTTTGGAACAATATCTGCCTTTTGCTAATTGTTTGCTATTTGCCTCATCTCTTTGCTCTTCTGTTTCTCTTTCACAGCCTTGTTTTGATTTTAAATTTATTTTCCTGTCTTTTTAACGATTTCATAAATTTATTTTCTTAGTGATTGCTTATGATTGCATTGCCTATCTTAAATTTCCCAAATTGACTTCAACTTAATATGACTTAATACTGATAAAATACAGAAAATCTATTGCAATATAATACTGTTTTTATAAATGTCTTATGTGTGATTCTTATATAATAAATACAGAGGTTATAGCCAACATTATAATGTTATAATTATTCCTTTATACAATCTTATGTTTAAAAAAAAGGATATAGCTCTGTGTGTGTATCCATTTAAAGAAAAAAAGCAAATATGCAATGTTTTATTGTGCTTTGCTTTATTTAACTTTCCAGATACTATGTTTTTCACAAATTGGTTTTGGCAACCTTGCATAGAACAAGTCTACCATTGTCATTTTTCCACCAGCATGTTTTTCACTTTGAATCTCTGTATCACATTTTGAGAATTCTTGGAGTATTTCAAACCTTTCAATATGCCCATATCTGTTATAGTGGCCTGCTATCAGTGATCTTTGATAGTATCATTGTACTGTCATACCTTGAAGATACTGCAGCCCAGTGCCAGACCATCACAATAAAGTGAATATTGTCATTGAAGGAAGTCACACCCATGTTTTGGTTTTCTAGGCCATGTAAGAGTTATGTTACACTATATTGTAGTCTATTAAGTACGCAATTGCATTATATTTAATAAAAGCACATATCTTATTTATTTATCTTTTATTTTTTATTTTTTATTTTTTTTGAGACAGAGTCTCAAACTGTGGCCCTGGGTAGAGTGCTATGGCGACACAGCTCACAGCAACCTCAAACTCTTGGGCTTAAGCAATTCTCTTGCCTCAGCCTCCCAAGTAGCTGGGACCACAGGAGTCTGCCACAACACCTGGCTATTTTTTTTTTGATTTTTGGTTGTAGTGTCACTGTTGTTTGGTAGGTCCAGGCTGGATTCAAACCTTCCAGCTCCAGCGTACGTGACTGACACCATAGCCGCTGAGCTATAGGCGCCAAGCCAGTACATACTAATACTTATTTATAAAGTACTCCATTGCTAATAATGCTGATGTAGAGACACAAGATGAGCACATGCTGGTGGAAAAAAATGGGGCCATTAGACTTGCTCAACCTAGGGTTGCCACAATCCTTTAATTTGTAAAAAAGGCAAGATCTGTGAAGTGCGATAAAGTGAAGCACAATAAAGCCTGGTTTGCCTGTTATTTTTGTGAGAGAGCCCATAGGAGACAACGTACTTAATTGATAAATGATGTGTGTGTTCTCACTGCTGCACAAATTGGCCATTCTCCCATCACTCTTCTTCTCAGGCCTTCTACATAGACACAACAGTATTGAAATTAGACCAATTTATAACCCTACAATGGTCTCTTAAGTGTTTATGTGAAAGGAAGAGTCCCATTTCTCTCATTTTAAATCAAAAACTAAAAATCACTAACCTTAGTGAGGAAGGCATGTTGAAAGCTAAGTTGAAAGCTAGCCCTCTTGCACAAAACAGTCAAGTCATGAATACAGAAAAAAGTTCTTGAAGGAAATTAAACACATGAATGATTAGAAAGCAAAATAGCCTTACTGCTCAGATGGTGAAAGTCAGTGGTCTGGACAGATCAAACCAGCCACAACTTTCACTTAAGCCAAAGCCTGATCCAGAGCACACCCTTAACTCTTTTTAATTTTATGAAGGTTTAGAGAAGTGAGGAATTAGTTCTAAAAAAGTTTGATGCCAGTAGAGGTTGGTTCATGAGGTTTACAGAAAGAATATGTCTGCACAACATAAAAGCACCAGGTAAAGCAGTAAGTTATCCAGACGATCTAGGTAACATAGTTGATGAAGGTGGCTATACGAAACAACAGATTTCAAGGTAGTCAAAAAAGCTTTATATGGGAAGAAGATGCCACTCAGGACTTTCATAGCTAGAGAGGAGAAGTCAATGCCTGGCTTTAAAGCTTCAAAGGGCAGGCAGTGATCTTCATTCAAAGTCAATGCTCATTTAGCATTCAAAAATTCCTAGGGCCTTTGGGATTATGCTAAATCTATTCTGCTTATACTCTATAAATGCAGCCACAAAGCCCAGATGACAGTGCATCTGTGTATAGCATGGTTTACTGAACAGTTTAAACCCACTATTGAGACCTACTGCTCAGAAAAGAAAGATTCTTTCCAAATTTCACTGCTCATTGTCACACAAGATTTCTGATGGAGATGAGTATTCTATAAATGCTGTTTTTATGCTCATGAACACATTCTGCAATGCATGGATCAAGGAGTGATTTCAAATTTAAATATTACTTAATAAATACATAGGGCTAAATCTTCTTCTGTAGATACTGATTCCTCTGATACATCTGAAAACCTTGTGGAAAATATCCATCAGTCTAGACGCTATTAAGAACATATATAATTCATGGGAGAAGGTCAAAATATCACCATTAACAGGGGTTTGAAAGAAGTTGATTACAATCCTCATAACTAACTTTGAGAAGACTTCACTGTAGAAGTAACTACAGATGTAGTAGAAATAGTGCGAAAGCTAGAATTAAAAGCCGAGTCAAAAGATACAATTGAATTGCTGCAATCTCATCTTCAAACTTGAAAAGATGAGAAGTGGCTTCTAATAGGTGAATAAAATAGTTTCTTGAGATGGATTCTCCTCCTGGTGAAAGCACTATGTACATTGTTGAAAGAACAAAGGATTCCGAGTATTATAATACATACATTTAGTTGATAAAGCAGTAGCAGGGTTTGAGAGGACTGACCTCAATTTTGAAAGAAGTTCTGCTGTGGGTAAAGTGCTATCAAACAGCATTACATGCGGCAGAGAAATCTGTTGTAAAAGAGTCAATCAATTTGGCAAATTTCAATATTTGACTTTAAAAAATTGCCAGAGCAACCACGAACTTCCACAACCACCACCCTGATCAGTAAGCAGCCATCAACATTGAAGGAAGCCCCTCCACCAGCAAAAGCATTCCAACTTGTGGAAGGTTCAGATAATCATTAACATTTTTTAATCATAAAGTATTTTCAAATTAAGAAACATGCATTGTTGTTTTAGACAGAATGCTATTATACACTTGCTAGAATAGAGAATAGTCTAAACATAGCTTTTCTAAGTACCAGGAAACCAAAACATTTGAATGACTTACTTTACTGTGGGATTTGTCTTATTGCAGTAGCCTGGAACTGAACCTGCATTTTACACACAGGTGCCATGTACACACACAGACACACATACCATTTTATATTCACCTACACATCGCCACTTCTGATCTTCTTTTTTTTTTTTTTTTTTTGCTATATATTTGAGTTAATACCTAGCATTATTTTCTTCAAGCCTGCAGAATTTCCTTCAGTATTTTTGATGGAGCAGTTTAGCCTGTAATGAATTCTCTCAACTTCTATTCTACCTGTTTCATTTCTCTGTTACTCTTTTATTTTTATGAAACATGCATTATGTAAAATGTACCATTTTAACCTCAGAAAATATACCATTCAGTCGCATTAACTACATTTACAATACTTGGCATCCATTACCAAAGTTTCCAGAACTTTTTCACCATTCCTAAGCAGAAACTCTATAGCCATTAATCAACTCCCTTCCCCCACCTCCCTCCAAGTCCTTGTAATATATATTTTATTATTTGTCTCTATGAATTTGCCTAGTCTAAGTACTTCCTTTTTTGAAGTTATTTCTATTTAAGTTTTAGTGCAATTTTAAATTGAGTTGTTTTGCTGTTGAGTTGTAAGAATTCTTTGTATATTCTGGGTATTAATTATGAATATTAATCCCTTATCATATATATAATTGTTCCCCTCTGTGGGTTGTGTTTTCACTCACTTGATAAGAAAGCCTTAAAAATAAGGTGGTATATTATTGTGCACTTATATTACAATGTGACATAGATACTTAGTGCTGTTAAGTTGAAAAATATAGATTTAAATTTTGCTAAAATTTGTTTGCATTTTAAAAATTCTTTACTGTATTAAATTCCCAAAAAGTGCACATAAAGTTTTCCACAGTTTCACATTTCCAGCAATACTTGATAATATCAATCTTCAAGTTGTTTAGTGATTTGCATAAAAAGGCAGATCTCATTGTTGTTTAAATTCACATTCCTGGGCAGCACCTATGGCTCAGTGAGTAGGGCGCCAGCCCCATATACTGAGAGTGGTGGGTTCGAACCCAACCCCGGCCAAACCGCAACAACAACAAAAAAAATAGCCAGGCGTTGTGGTGGGTTCCTATAGTCCCAGCTACTCCAGAGGCTTAGGCAAGAGAATGGCCTAAGCCCAAGAGCTGGAGGTTGCTGTGAACTGTGATGCCACAGCACTCTACTGAGGATGACAAAGTGAGACTCTGTCTCTAAAAAAAATAAAAATAATAAAAAAATAAAATAAAATAAATTCACATTCTCCACCTATACATAATCTTGAAATTTTATCATATTAGCTTTCTAAATTGTGTTCTTATATCTTTTATCTATTTTTCAAGATTTTTATATTAGATTTGAAAGCTCCCTATGCATATGGTGATTTTTTATTATTTAACTGTTCTACACCTGACGGATACTTTCCCTAAGACTACCATTGATTTTTTAATTTGATTATTACATCATTTTTATATAGAAGGCTTTTCTTTTCTATTTATGTATTAGACCTTAGGTCATGTAGACTACTTGCTGAGGAAAAAAAATGTCTTGGGTAACATTACCTATCTCTAAATCCCAGTATTCTTTTTCAAGTTAGGGAAATGTTCAGGTAAAATAATAGAGAAGATGTCACTATTGTTGTAAAGTAGGTATCTTAAGCGAGACACAAAGCCTAAATGCTATAAAAAAATTGGAAAAGTAAAATCTTATAGTCTTATTTTGATATGTTACTTTGTAAGTATCAACTGCCTTAAACCTCCTAAGACCCTGAGATATGATTTGATCTCTATTTCAGAGAAAAGTCTTTTTTTAATGCTTTCTTAGATTTCTTTTTAATTAGTTTTCATAATTAGGTCTAATTTTTTTTTATCCAAAAGATAGCCAATATGCCTAATATTTATTACCATTCTTCATTTTCCCCACTAATGTGAGTTCTCTTTTACCATACTTGCAACCATTTGATACTGGCTATAATATTCCCTGGACTTTTCCAATGTTTTCTGTGCTAGTATTTTACTAATTTAATAACTCTAGGTTTGTAACATATTTATAATCTTTGGGGAAAAGTCCAACATCATTCTTATTTCCCATTCTATTAAACATTTGTTATCGATTGTTGTTTTCCAGATGAAGCTTAGAATTTGTTGTCCATTGCATTAGAAATACTTCTGTTGGAATGTATTTAGGATTGACTGTATTTATAGATTAGCCTGAGAACTGAAAATTTGCAATGTTAAATCATTCTATTATGTAACAAGCACATCTCCCAATGAAGGTATGATATCCTTTAAAATAGGACATAGATTTGATTATATATATTTTGAACATTTCTTGTCAAGTTTATTGACTAGTATTTCCTAGCTTCCTCTAGTAAATCAGATCCTTTATATACAAATGTTCTACTTAATATTTCCTGGAGCAACTGAATTTTTGAATTCTATGAGGACCTCTCACTGTTATCTCTTATTCAAACAGATTTTTAGTGGTTGCGTCTAGAATTTCTAGGTAGTCTGTCATATGCTCCAAAATAATGACAAAGTGTCTTTTCATGCCAGTTTTTATATCATAGTTTTTCTTTTCTCTTATCCTGCTGCACTGACGAGGCAGCCCCAAGAATGAATAGTATTGGTGAGAATAATATCCTTTTCTTCTTTCTTATTTAAGGAATATTTTTAAATTTAACTTTACATATAATTTTAGTACAAATTTCTAATGGCTATTTTATTCAAATTAAAGATGTTTCCTTTTATATTTACCCAGTTAAGAGTACAGCCAACCAACAATACTACAGGGATCAATGAACTACAATAGTTTGTAAGCAACTAAGCTAAGCAGACACAAAAAAGCAAATTTGTTTTGAGCACAACATATGACTTTACCAAACGAAATGTAATGACAAACTCCTATGTTATTAGGCACCAAGCTAGGGTAACACAGGGGCACAGACTCAGGGGAGGTAGTCAAAGAACTAAGAGCATTTTAGAGAGGATACACAAGTAATCAGAAGTTTATCACTACATACAAAGTACCAGATGTATGTAGGAAATGACTTTGGTAAAAAACAAAGGATGACCCTAACATTACCTGGAAATAAGGAAAGGGTCCACAGAGCACTGGACATTCACTCCAAGTCAGATATAATTCAGTTTACCAGAATTTCATGTAAGCGAACATGTCTATTTCACACTGTTTTTTAACTTATATTATTAAACGAATTGCTTATGTTTTTAGTTGTTTCAGTTAGGACACCTATACTTAAATGCACAGTCTTTGTTTTAATTGATTTTCCATGTGATCACTTCCTCATTAATGTGAGGCATTCATCCAGTCAAAACTTATTGGCTGCCTACTATGTGCAGTTTGTTATTGGGCTCAAAGAGAAACAAATCGGACTCAGTCATTATCCTTGTAAAATTTACTCTATCGTGTGATAGGCCAACATCAATCAAAATCTTCCAAATAAATGCACAAAGGCCAGAGGACAGTTTACAGGCAACCTAAACATTTACTGGTTGATTATATGGCATTGTGAAAAAGCAAGGGGCACTAAGGGCACAAGTGTGGAAGGAAGCTGAGGGCTTGACACTTGAGCTGAGAGCTATTTGGGTCAAGGGAATGAAGAAAAGAGCTCTGGTGGGCTCATTCTGAGTGAAGACAGTATAGGGGAAAGTATGGTACTTTTGAGGTTATGAAAAAGGTTTAAATTTGAGGGAAGATGGTACAATTAACATGGGAGAATTAACAACAGCTATCACTCTCTGCACTGTGCAGGCCTTTTGAAAGAATTTTCTTCTTCAGAAAAAAATGGGAAACTCTAAAGAGCATTAAATGTGGAAGAAATAATTGCTCTCCAGGTGGCTGCAAGTGGTCAGTGATTTCAGCTCTTCCCCATCTCTGTAGCTACTTCCCTGTATTTAAATTCCCTTTTTCAACCTTCCTAGAATGGTTATCGACCTGGTGATATGGTAAGTGACATTTATTCAGTATTTTTTTTATTAAATCATAGCTGTGTACATGAATGCAATCACATGAAGGCTATAACCCAACTACAGCACAAGAATATGGGGAAAGGGGCAAGGGAGGGGAGGGGAGGGAGGAGGGTGGGTGGAGGGAAAGTAATTGGTGGGTCCACGCCTATGGTGCATCTTAGAAGGGTACAGGTAAAACTTACTAAATGTAGAGTATGGAATACTACGCAGCCTTAAAGAAAGATGGAGGCTTTACCTCTTTTGTGTCTAGATGGATGGAGCTGGAACACATTCTACTTAGCAAAGTATCTCAAGAATGGAAGAAAAAGTATCCAATGTACTCAGCCCTACTATGAAGCTAATCTATAGCTTTCATATGAAG
>CAUYON010165497.1:0-14907 GCA_963573935.1 Arctocebus calabarensis
TCCCAGCTACTAGGGAGGCTGAGGCAAGAGAATCGCTTAAGCCCAAGAGCTGGAGGTTGCTGTGAGCAGTGTGACGCCATGGCACTCTACCCAGGGTGATAAAGTGAGACTCTGTCTCTACAAAAAAAAAAAAAAAAAAAAGAAGGAAATATTAACACTTGTATTTATCTATATAGCACCACATATCCAAAACCGTGTCTGCAGTAGCTTCTCAATAAATGTTGTAGAATGACTAGAATTTAATTTTTAGTCACTTGGTCCTAGGGATATAGGAAGGAAAACAATGAGTGGGAGAAGTCAGAGGTATTGTAAGCAAACTTTCTTGGCAATGTTATTAGGTTAAACATTTATTACCGTCAACTGAAAGTAAGTTTTTTCCTTATAGACTTTTAAAATGACTATTATTAGAATCCACACATAGTTTCGTACTAACTTGGCAAGTAATGTAATATGGATTTTTAGAAATATTGGCTGGGTACATTTACTGGAAAATAATTTTGGCATCTATTGTGGATTAATGATTAATCTTTTTTGTATTGTAAAATCTTTGGTTATTTCAGTAGCCTTGTTTTTCTTTTCCCAGTTTTTGATAGGTAATATAATTATAGGGAAGAAAAATAGTGTTCTGGTTCACCTTTAGTATTTCTCTCTTTTACTACATATATATATATATATATGGATGTACATATATATTTGGACAAAGTTTGCATAGGTAGTGATAGTGGATAGGTGACCCAAGGAAAGGGCAGATGTCTTGACAGGTATTATACAGCATGGTTGAGAAGGGAAAATTATAGAGAAATAAAATTCCATTATAAGGCAAAAATTATTCTTTTAGTCATATCATTCCACCAAATATTTATTGAATTCCTTAAATTTGCAAAATATTGTTCTAGGCACTGGCAGTACAATGGCAAAGAATCAGATACATTCCCTGCTCCCGTGGAGCTTACATTCTAATGTAAGAAACAAACATTAAACAAACTACACAATTATTTTGTGACAATTGTGATGAATGCTATTGAAAAATCTGTGCTATTGAAGCAAATGGAATATATGAAGAATGAAACTGAGGGTTTAAAGGGAAGGATGTTTGAGCTGATTTTTAAAGGAAAAATACTTAATTGGCGATGATGGGGAATGGGAGGGGCATAATTCCAAGGTATTGTGTGGAACAACTGAGCAAAGTCTTGAATTGGTAGTTAGTAATTCTCTCAAGGTATTGGTATGTCCAAGAACTGAAAGGGTTTGGATGACTGGTGCACAGTGAGCAACAGGAACCAGTGGCCTTGGATAGGGCTGCTGTGGCACTTAAAGGAAAAAAGAGACAGGCAAATTGTGTTAATAATTTTTTTCTTTATTGTAATAATTGCAGGATGCCATTAAAAGGTCTTATACACTCACTTAAATGGAGGAAACAGGTTAGTATTATTTGATCTAGAGTAAAGATTATAGGCCCTTGAGGAAATTACTAACCTCCTGTATGATCCTCCTAGTGTATAAATTGTGGCTTTGGACAACTACTAACGTGTCCTTTAACTCTAAAATTCTATGAATAGCTCTGTATTCTGTAAAGCGTCAGTTACAGGTCACTTGACTTACTCTTCCCACCTTTAGAAATAAACAACTTTTAGATCCAATTATAAGCTATAATTTAATCTGATTAGCATGAAGTTTAATTGCCTCACATAAGGTTTGGAAGTCGTTGAAATGGGACGTGGGGAAGAAGGCAGTAGTAACCAGATGCAAAATATGAATGCAAAAAAATCAACGTTTCTAAGGATTAGGAAAGCACGCAGGGAGAGTAAGAAGGAAAAATTCAGCTGGCCAGGAACATTTAATTTAAAGCAGCTAGTATCAAAAGGAAGTTTAGGGGTGGGGATTGTTTATTAGCAAGCTCCATCTTCATGTGTAGCTTCCCATGTGCCTTCCCACATCATTTTTGACAATTAAATTGACTTTCCAAAAAGCTTTTGCAATGTTATGCAAACACTGTTTTAAGTACCCCAATTCTTGAGATTTGGCTCAAATTAAACACTTCATGTTTAAAAACTCTGGAGAAGCAAGTGAAGGCAACTTAATGCTTTGAAGGACATAACTATGTGTGAGTTCTGGGAACTAACTGGGTCGCTTAATTCAAAGTGTTAATGCTACACAGGACCTTGGAGATAACCTTTAAAGCACATTCCTAATTCCGTAGGTGAGAAAGTGCCTTTCCAAGGTAACAGTAAGTGGAGGGGGCTAGCCACAGCCCAGGGGGCCTTCCCTGGGTGGGCTCTCAGGTCTCTCTTTACCTGTGAAACCGCAGCCCTCTTCCCGGCCCGGAGGCGCGTACAGGAGATTGGACCCTGGGCGGCCTCAGAATGCCCGGCTGCCTGAAGCTGTCCGCCCTTTTCCGGGTCGCACTCTATGTCTTCCTCTTGTTCCCCCTTAGGTGCTGGGGAGTGGGGTGGGCACCTGGTGCAGGGTGGGCACGGTGCCGGCCACGCCTGGTGCAGGGTGGGCTCGGTGCCGGCCACGAACCTCAGGCGCCGGGAAAAGCGCAGTTTCTTCTGGATAACCGAAGAGACGTCAAAACAGGCAGGGGCTAAGTGGTCAGAGAAGATGACGGAGCGGTCATTGCCCTGTGCCAGTCCGCGCGGCAGCCCTACACAAAGCGGTCCCAACAGCAGCCGCACGGCCCGGTCTGTGGGGAAGCGGAACAGCGACTTCCCAGACTTGGTGGTGTCGCCGCAGTAGGCGGCCGCCTTCAAAGCTGGGGAGCCGAGGAGTCCGCAGGCCGCAACGCTAGTCTCGGCTTACCTTCGCCTGTCGACGCCTCGCCGGGCCTGCTTCCTTCCCCACCTGTTTCCGGAAGTACCGAACTGGGCCCGAGAGAGAGTTCTTCGATATCTCCCCCCTGCTCCCTGCAGTGCTCACCTTAGAGCAGGTGGACACCGGCAGTGGGATACAAATTTCGCGCTGGCCGTGCTCAGGTGGGCCGTAAAGAGGAACGGACCGGAAGTGGTGGCTGTCATAGCCACCGATGTGGTCAGTCTCTTCGCGATCTTATCCTCCTCCCAATACTCCCGTTCTGTTTTTACAGGACCGGCAAAATAGAACGAGGAAGTGCCGACGCACCAGGTTCTCAGAAATACAACCAGAGACTATAAAGACTGGGTTGTCCTGTGGATCTGGGAGAAGACCAGACCGGAAATGGTAGTTTCCAAGGTAACTCCGGAGCGGGTTGCCTGGGAGATGACCTCTTTCGGTCTCTTTGAATCTCTGCTGTAGAGTCACCTCGAACGCCGATCTAACAGATCCTGGACTGTCTTCTGCCATGATTCCCGGAAAATACCGCTCTGTTTCTGGCCGAGCTGCAAACAATGTAGGTTGAGTCTCCTGCTTTTTCTTCTCACTGGTATCGTCCTTTCTGTGTGGCGCTTTTGTCCTAGGGTGATGGGTTGTGTTATTGGGACCAGGACCGCTGGGTCTACCCAAGCTATTGTCTGACTGAGAGGGTTGACGTTCTTGGGCTGGACCAAACCACTTAAAGAGTATTTAATACTGATAGGATGGGCATTCAGAGTCTCGTACAGGATCTGGGTTCCCCAGAAGGTGGAGCTGGTTTGCTGTGAAAGGCTCAGGTTCATTTAAATTCTTTTACCCTGTCAATCGCTTTTGTTTTTTTTAAATTGAGAAATGAATTTATCCTTAGACACTCCTACCTCCTTCACCTGTCCCATTGACATACTTATTTAGACCTGAAATGGGAAATGTCTAAAACCTGAGATAATAGAGGGTTAAATTGTTGCCGACATTTTGGAAAATAAATCAGTGAAACCTTTTAATTCTTAGATGTGATTTTACTGTTTTCACTAAATCCTCAGAACATGTTCATTTACCACAAAAAATTCAAGCAATACTATTCTATTTTAATTTTTTGTTATATCTTTGTACCATTGGGAGGGAATATGTATATGTGTTTTTTAGTCATGAGCAAATTTTATAGTTTAATTTTTACATTTCAGGTAAACTGTGGGCTTCATCTGGTTATTCAAACATCATCGCTTCCTGACAAAAACAAAGTAAGATTTGAGTAGATTGATGTTTAAATTGAAGATAAATTGTTTGATATTCTACACTAACAGCAGCATGATTTAAAGAGTAGATTCTCAACTTGAAGTTTTAAGTGTGTGTGTTTTGGTTTTCAAGATAAAGCTACTCTTCTGTCTACATAAAGCCAAAAATATCCTTATTTTAAAAACTTAATGTTATTTCACTGATTACAAGAGGTATATTTTTTGACATGTTAAGTATTTCTGAATTCAGAATCTTTCATAAAATTGATGGCATGTCATAGTTTAATTGGGAAGGTTTTTTCTTCCTTAATAGTGGGTAAAATTATGCCATTTCTTACTACTTATGGTATCTTAAAATGGGTAAAACATAAATTGAGGGGCATTTCTATGCATCTCATTTAAAATCAGGGGAAAATAGATTAGCAGTGGAAATATGTTAAGCTTAATGTTATTTAGAAGTTAAAATGTGAATATGATATTTTTTGTTCCCAGACTATTTGCCCATAATATCTATGGCATATCCAGGATTCTGGATTTTGGTTCAAGTTTTGAGATTTTGAGATAAACATATTTTTCTTTTGCTCCTATCTCGCCTCAGCACTCACACCCTCCTCCCACACAACTTTATCTCAAGGCACAGCATGCTTTTCCTCCTTTGATTGAGCTGAATACCTCCAATGATCATAATTTACTTGTTTCTGAAACAAGTTGTTAAATAGATGCCACCAGAGGAACTCTAAGGTGAAGAGAAGAATTTACAGCTAATAGCATGAGGAGAAGAGGGTAGGAGGGCATGAGGCGGGTGGATTGCAGGACATGACAAGCCAAGCAGGCAGCAGTTGATTACATTATGTATATATATGTATGTGCATATATATAACATATTTATAGATATATAAAATAGTGAACACTTAATCATCTCAAATACATAGCAGATAGCTAGATTAATTGAAAATATTCTTTATTATAATTGGGCATAATAGATTCCCCTTAAATCTTTCTTAATTAATTTCACTGGACAAATCCTTTTCTACCATTACATTGTTTCTAGGAACTATGTGACTCATCCAAATTCTTTCCAAACCATTCACTTTGTCTTGTATGGACACAGATTCTGAAAAATACCTTTAGATTATATATTTCCTGAAATTGTTGATAGTATGAGAATGAGAGGCATCATAATTTTTTAAGATTAGGATTTTTTGTGGCAAATTATAAGTTGTTTTAGTTTTGTTTTTTTCAGTCCTCCTGTGAAATAATTCTTTTAAAACTTTAGTGAAAACCCTCCCTGGAAAGTTTAAATATACAATTTTATTATAATTGGACATTTAAAAGTATTTTACTGAACAAAACAGTGATTTTTTAAATAGCATTTTTTGTCATGTGCTTTTTGTTTCTTATGGAGCAAATGATTCTTTTAATCATTGAATTTATAGTGAGGGTGTGGAGGCATTGGAACTGCCTCAGATTTGAGTATGCTTTCATCTAACCTCATGAAATTGATTCTGATTTTGTGGTTAAAATACACATAATATTAACTTACCATTTAAACCATTGTAAAGTACACAATTTGGTGGCATTAAGTACATTCACAATGTTGTGCAGCCGCAACCTCTATCTAGTTCCAGAACTCTTTCATTACTCCAAAGGGAATCCCCTTACCCACTATGCAATTATTACTCATTCCCCATTTCCCCTAAGCTGATGGAAGCCATAAATATGCTTTCTGTATCTATGGGTTTGCCTATTGAAGTATCTGTGGATATTTCATATAAATGGAATCATATACATATAATATGTGGACTTTTGTGCCTGGCTTCTTTCACATGGCATGATGTTTTCAAGGTTCATCTGTTTGTAGCATGTATCAATTATTGTATATTATTTTGTAAATATCTTTATTACTTACTATTAAATTCTTCTCCTAATACTTTTTCTTATATAATGTTTTTCAGGTTGAATTCAGGTTGAATAAAGAAACATCATCATTCCCTGGTAGACTCTTACAACATGACCTTGAGAAAAACTACTCAAGTAGGCAAGGTATTATCAATGGGCAGAGAGCAGATATGGTTCTGATCTCTTTGATTAATATTAATTGTTTAATAATTTTGAATTACTAGATCTAAATAATAGTTGGAACCAAATTGGTTTGGTATTTGTTTCAGTCAGAATTGGTTTTACATACATAGTAGTAGATTATTTCCAATACAGGCAAAGCTATTGTTATTCTAATTTGAGAATGAGCTGTGAGCACTAGAGAAGATGAAAAGAATGTTCCAAATACTGTATTAGAGTTGGGAAAAATGGCTAATTAGTAAGAGTAACAGTATAGCCACACAAGTCATTAGGAAATAAAGAAACAACAGAAAGAATGGAAAAATCAGGAGTAGAAAAGATACAATTTTTCTCTTACTATCACATATAATTAGAGAAATTTTATATTACAGTACTACCGAGGGCGATAAAGTGAGACTCTGTCTCTACAAAAAAAAAAAAAAAATACAGTCCTTAAAATCTGATGTGTATCACTTGGGATCTTGTTACAAATGCAGATTCTTAGTGCTTCCTCTATATCTTCCCAGTTCCCCCATTCTGATTTTATAGGTCTTCAGTGGGGTTTGGAAGTAATGCATTTTAGTAATGCCACAAGTGATTCTGATGGATATAGTTTATGAATCACTTGTTGTCAAGTACTACCTTAGATGATCTGATTATCTTTCTGAAATATATTCTCAAGTCAAGGAAGAATTTTTCTTTCAGCACATTTGAATCTTAGTTGGTTACTAGCATGTGTTAGATAATTGTAATGTGCTTGTTTTCCAAACTTCAAAATCCTTCCATAAAGTAGGAGTTTATATGAAAGACCTGATAAATATGGGCCTTTTTAGATGGTTCACCTCATTACTATGTGAGTATGTGACAGTTTTGGTTATTGGCTAATTTTCCCTTTTTGTTTTGTTACTTCTAGACCTTCTTGGCTCATCTAATCTGACATGTCTTTTCTCTTTCCTGTATTCTATACTCTTGTCTTGGCAAAGTGCTGGGCACAACATCAACCTAACTGCAGTTCCACAGTGCAGGAAGCATCTATCTTGCCTTCTTTAGTTCAGTTCAGTATACGGAGTGGACATAAAGTTCATGTGCAGTTTGAAATAGTTTAACATAGTAAATTGCACATGAACTTTATGGACACTCCTTATATTTACAAAGTGTGTGTACTATGTTTCAGATACTGTTTCAGGCGCAGAGTTATAGATATGAACCTGGAAATTCTCAGCTAGAGTTTTTTATTCTTGCATTGTGAATTTTCTTCACATTTTTGATAATATTATCTTAATTTTTTTTTTCCTAAATCATGAATCAAACTTAAATGCTTTCCCTAAATTTTCTTGAGTTAGGGTAGGTAGTTATTCAGATTAATGGATGGCTGCCTAGATAAATTTATTTAAGTAGTCAAGTATCATTAGATATTTGCTAATGAGAAAATAGTATGGATGCATTGACTTTTGCAGACCTGTGAGATAAATAAAATCCTATATGTAAGGAATGACCCACATAATACAAATTAACTATTCAGGGAAAACTAATCCTAATTGTTCTTTCATTTAAAAATTTCATTCAAAATCAATTTCTGTAACAGAATACTCATTTGATATGTTGTAAATGTGTACCTGATTGTTTTCAATGTGACTTCTCCATTGTTCGAGGCAGTTTCATGGAAGGAAGAGACTACAAAATTTATAGCTATTTTCTTGACTTTTGTACTTAACTTTTACCTTCAAGGGCATAATACTTTGGGAAAATTATAAGTAGTGCTTTATTAGGAAAAGTTTAGGAACATCTGTATAATAAACTGCATCCTGATACTCAATCACAATAATTCTTTTTATATTGTTATTTTTTTAAATTAAACATGTCATAGCCTGTCAGTACATATTAACCAATGATAGTCTCAGTGAGAAGTAAGGTACTTTATGTTTTATTTAAGCTAGTTAGTCTAAAATTTAACATGATTTCTTTTAGACTTTTTAGAATATTGTTAAGAGTTAACCACTGTATCTTTGAGGTTTTATAAGAGTCAGATATTGCAGTGACTACAGTAAAATCTCAGTTACCCAACCTTAATTGATTAAATGCCTTAATTAAGAATTTAAAAATGTGTATATAGAGGGAAAGAGGCAATACTTGGCTTGTAAGATCATGATAAATTACTGGAAAATCTAGACTCAGGATTTTGGTTATCAAAATAATCTCAAAGATAAGGCAGAGGGAACACACATATATGACAACGTACTATACTACCCCCCACCTATCTGTCCATTTATCCACCTGTGCATCCATCTATCCTTTCATATATACATCCATCCATGCATCCACCCATCATCCATCTACCCTTTCATGTATACATCCACCCATCCATCTGCCCTTTCTTTCATGTATATATCCACCCATCCATCCATCCATGCATGCATCTACCCTTTCATATATACTTCACTCATTCATCCATCCATGCATCCATTCATCTACCCTTTCATATATACATCCACCCATCCATCCATGTATCTACGGTGCAGTGCAGTGAACATTTTCCCCAAATTTAGATTTCAAGATACCACCTATGAAAGAATTCATTCAGCATTTTTATGCTAAAATGCAAGAATTTCTTTTATTTTTTCAAATAAATAGCACACACAAAGTAGTTTTCCAATTAAGTCTTAGAAAACTGGGAAAAACAGTTGATCTGTTTGCCTATGAATTTAGATTCTACGAAGAATTTAAAAAATGTAAAATGGGTTCCATCTCTCAAGTAAATTATAAATTTAATTGGGAAGATAAGAGCTACATATACTGTAAGTTAAATAGTGATATAAGAAATAATAACAGGGGAAGTAAATCAATTATAATTTTGCCACATAGTGATATAGTTTATATGTTGGGTGTTTATATACTCACACATATATGTGGATATCTCATACATATATGTGGATATTTTAACCAGACATGTCTTGGTTCCTAGTCATTTAGAGGCTCTTGTTTGTGTATTTCAAGGCCTTTCTACCTAATCATTCTTATAGTTTTGCTATTTATTATAAGGTGCATCTATATCACGGTGATAGTAAGTTCACCGTACCAATAATGATTATGACTTCTGTGTAAAATAAGAGCTGAAAAGTATGAGGATAAAATCCCTTTATTCACTGAGTGTAAATGAAATTTACTCTTTCATTATTGTTTCTAAGTCCCAAGTCTTATAAAGTTTAAATCTACCTTTTAAATTGAAGATTGGCTTGAAGCCTTAACAAAATAATAAAGGCAAACAAACAAACTCTAATGCTAGTAAGAGAAATCTAGGTTATCTATTGTTTGGAGTTTTACCTTTTCTTCTTTAGCTGATGGATTTAATCAGTTAATTCTTAGATTACAGTGAATCCTTTGTCTGTTTTTTATTTATTTTGTTTTTTTTTAACCATGTCACTTTTGACTTCCAAATCATTTTAATGAATCATAGTTGCCAGGGTATCCTGCTAGCAGGTGGTTATGTCTTAAGATTGGTGAACATGATGTCAACTCTTAATGATCATATTCTAGAATATCATTATTGCTTTAATATTTCATGATATTTATTCAGTGTGCACTGGTTGTTTTGTTCAAGAAACTAGATGTGAGATACAGTGGTTTATGCCTTGCAGTCCTGAAGAAGCTAGCAAATGCCATTGTTTTACTTTTTAAATATGATTTGTATGGAACTTGATTTTAAGTTGTCATCATATTGTCTGAGGGCCTCCCAAAGAGTATATTAACTTTCTAAATTTGGTTATCATCTTTCACCTTATTTGTTAGTTTAAGCAGCAGAATTTTGTGGTAACCTCGGGTTCTTATTGTTCCCTTAGAGCACTCAACATCAATTGATGCTTTCAGAAGATTTTTTCATTATAGAGGAAAATATGGTACATTTCCCCTGATATTCAGACTGTCACCTTTGACTCATTACTCAAATATTACCTTTTTTCTAGAACCTCTTAACCATTTTTCTTGGTCATTCTACATTCTTCTTATTCTTTAGAATGTATCTTAATATCCACCTCCTTCCAAACCCATCAGTGATAAATAACCACATATGCTTATATGCTTATATAAATAGGCATTCTTTTTTATTCTGCATCTTATGTATGTTGTTCTATTTAGTTTATTAATTTTATATGGGTTTTCCTGCTATATTTAAAGCTACTTAATGGCAGGAAAACCATCTAACAGCTTATAACCCTCATACGGGTGTCATGTTCCCTGTAGACCCTAATTACAAGTATATTGGATTTATCCATACCCATATTGGTGTCTTGGCAACATTCTCAATAGTAACTGTACATACAAAGAAAAGGTGATGATGCAAGGTTTACATCTGCTATCCAAAACTACTTTTGTGTATTTTCTATAATAAAGTCATGTATTGTGTAGCTTTTTGATAAACTTTTTGATATTTTGAAGGAGATGGAAGAGTAATAAGTCCTTCGCCTCGTAGTAAATCATCATGCATCTCATCCACAACAAATGTGACAGAACTATATGGGCTGGAAATGAAAACTGCCACGAGCTCCTTATCAGCATTTGGAGATTCTTCCATTCAGACACCTTCAAAGTCCAGAATCCGGCAGGGCTGTCATAGTGCTGGCCCAAATGTATCTGGTAATGAGGGACTATCATCTCAGTTCTAAGAGAGTTAAAATTTAGTACCAACAGTCAGGATTACAGAGGGTTGAGAATAGCCCTAAAGTAGTGTTTTGTACTTTCAACCAATCTTTAAGGCAGGGGAAATATTTATTTGGTACTCACAGAACATATCGTTCAGGCTAAAGGAGGAAGGAAAAAACTCAAATATAGTAAATAATTTCAAATGTAGAGAGTTATGGAAACTTTCTAGATAAGATATTTATAGGTGCCAAAGTTCTCCAAATATAAGGTGACTTTAATTTCAAAAGGTTTTTCTTAATCAAATAATTTGTATATTGTTTTTAATAGGTGATCATATTAATTTGGTGACCTCATCAATGCCATCATTTCCTATTCTCCAACGTTCTTCTGAAGAGAAAATTCTTTACTCAGACAGGTTGACCTTAGAAAGGTGAGGAAAATTTATTTTATTTTTTTGACTAAGTAATACATAGACATAATATGTGTACAAGATTTGAAAGATACAGAATATCCTTCCCTCTTGTTCCTGAGCTATCTATTTTTCCTACCAAAATATATTCACTTTTTACTAATTTTTTATCCTTCCAGAGGTATGGTAAAGGAATTTTATATCTATACACTATAAAAGAGATTGACTATATTCTAAAAGAATACTATAGATACTATAGCAATTCTAAAATATGATATTGATAAAAATGGATTTAGGATAGAAAAAACTTTGCAATATAATCCTCACACAGGCTTGCTAGACCCTATCCATTCTAATTCCCTGTTACCTTACTGGCCTCATCTCTTCACATGCTCTCATTCACTCACTCTGCTTCAGCCACACCTGCCTCCTTGCGGTTCCTTAAGCACACCTTGCATGCTTATCCTTTAGGAATTTTGTGCTTGTTGTTTCCTCTGCCTGGAATTCTGTTCCTTCTCATATTTGTAGACTCACTCCCTTATATCCTTCAGGTCTTTGTTCAAATGTCATCATCTCAGAGATGATTTTCTTGGCTATCCTCTCCAACATTATATCCTTTCACTCTGATAGTTCCAGGCCCCTTCCCTGCTTTATTTTCTCCTTAACATTTATAAACCTATAACCTTTTAACTACTTGCTTATCGTCTTTAGCTTCTACTAGACTGCAAGTTCCACAAGCAGGAACTCTTGTTCAGTTCTATATTCTTGACACCTATAACAGAATATGGCACAACACAGATGCTTGATAAAATTTTAAAATAAGTGAATATATTTAGGACTTGATCTCCATTTTTATATCTAGGAAGAGATCCACAATGCAGTGGTGGATGAAAGATCCTAACCTTTACCCTGATGGTGTAACCAGCAAAGAAAACATCCCAGTCATGTGTATCTTTAGCATAGCAGTATGTTTCTAGCAACAAATTATAGTAGATCATCTGTGTTTATAGTTAGGAAGAACATCTCTAGAGAGTCTAACATGTTGTTTTGTAGCCAAATAGCAGTGTCTCTCATGACATCTGTGTAGTATTAGTGGTTTGAGAGATTATGGTGCTAGTTAATATTTATAACTTTCATGATATCATTTTAATGTTTTGAGGGATTTTTTACTAATTTTTTTCTTGGTCTTTAAAAGCTGGGCAAGAACAATATCTTAGCCTTTCAGTTTAATGTTGCTTGATATTAAAAGGAGCTAATATTAGTAAAACTGTGACATAACAAGTCAGATACTTCTTGGGCCTCTAGACTGGAGAAGCAAATTTTGATCAGATGAAAACTTTCTTATCAAGCAAGTCAGGACCAAAGGAACGGATTCTGCTTTTGGTTATGAAATGATAGAATCACAAAGATTTCATAAAATTAGGTATAGTTTGACCAGAACCAGGATGTGCATCAAGAAAGTTGGGCTAGCTGCAAAGAACCAACTTAGGCATTATTTGAGAGCCACTGGGTAAAGACAGTGAGTTCCAAAGGCAGATATATCATTCTGTGCAGTTTCTTAGCCGAGAGACTGAGGGGTCAAGAATAGAATCCAGGGCAGTGCCTGTGGTTCAGTCAGTAAGGCGCCGGCCCCATATACTGAGGGTGTCGGGTTCAAAACCAAACCCAGCCAAACTGCAACAACAACAAAAAAATAGTTAGGCATTGTGGTGGCGCTTGTGCTCCCAGCTACTCAGGAGGCTGAGGCAAGAGAATTGCCTAAGCCCAGAAGTTGGAGATTGCTGTGAGCTGGGTGACGCCACAACAATCTACCAAGGGCGATAAAGTGAGACTCTGTCTCTACAAAAAAAAAAAAAAAAAGAATAGCATCCAGCCCTGAGAAGAAATATTTGGAGGAGCTAGGCTCTGGCTGTTCTGGGAGGTAAGGTAGGCCTGGAGTATTTGGAAGATAGCTGATCAGCACCCAGAAGGAAACAGAGAAGAAAAACATAGTCTGATGGATGTGTCAGTCAGTGATAGGGTAGGAGATGTGGCAACTCAAGAGTTTTACAGCCATGACCAACTCTCCTGGAGGGCACTGGGCACTGTATGTTTACTTGCTTGTTTTGGTGGAGTGACAGGGATTGCCGGGGTTAAAGGATATACAAGTGAGCCTTGGAGTTTGGATTTAGCCACTATGTTTGGAATCTGAGAAAGTGACCTCATTTCAAGCTAACTGAAGTAGCTTATGACAGAGGGAGATCAGAGTTATTTATTTTCTCTTTTCAGTGATGATTGACTGAAGAATTGGATAAAATTGAAGTTTGGGGTATCAGTAACTTTAATTGTGACAAGTAGAGAAAGACTGAAGCAGGAAAAATGATATAATTTAAGTTTTTTGCTAAGTTATACAGAGATATAAATTTAAACTAGAATACTTAAAGTTTATTAATTTGCAATTTATAAACCAGAAGTACCAACTCTGGTAGAATAACAATGTGTCAAATATATTATAAATATTAACCACACATTAGAAAGTTAAACTATTGCCTAATGTTTTTTACTTTTTCTTTTATTTTTAACTAATTTCTTCAGCATCAATATTTTTAAACATAGTATCTTTGTAAACCTTTAACTTTTTTTTTCTGGGAATTATTCTTTCTTTCTCTTTATAAGGATAGTTCTTTTCATTTATGCTTGTGACGCTCTGGTTTATTTTTGTTACAACTTATAGTAACTTGATTTTTGCTGAAAGAAATTATTTATTATAAACCTCCCTAATAAAGGTGTTCATACTCAAGAACTGTATTTTCCTTGGAAACTCCCTTTAACCTCTCAGACTAGAATCATTCAGTACCCCCTATCTGCTCAAATTATTGTAGAAGTAGAATTATTAAAACGTGTACTTATTTACTTTACATGTAATATAACTTTTTGCAAAGAAGAAGCTTATTGTTTTAAATAGACACAAAGGCATATATATTTAAGGTTAAGCCTACCCTGTAGCACTCTAAATGTTCCTCAAAGTTCAAAATTAGTGTTGAATATGTAAACATATATACATTATTTGGTAAGGACCACCTCACCTTTAATGGATTTCAGGATGATATTTTTTTTTTAATCCAAGTGCACTTCTGATGACTGAATTTCTGATATTTGAAGATATCATCTGATTTAAGAGTCTAGGATTCTATAATAAATCTTTTTATATGATTTTTCTTTCGTAAATTAGTTGCTCAGGCAGTCTAACATCAATGGATTGGTGCCAAGGGCACTTCTATGGCTTATAGTATGGTTCTTTTCATCATTTAAACCTCTATCATAAAAGGTAATCACATTGGGTGTTTTCTAATATTAAGTCAATTTCATGTGAAATCATATTGAGATTTTTTTAATACAATGAAGCCTTAGACTTAATTTTAATAATTACCTTTTTCAATATCTATTGGCTTTTTTCGTGAATGTTACAATTAAATGTAGGTCACTTAATTCATGGGAGTTATACAAGGTCCAATTTATCTCTTTCTCCTCACAGAATGATAGCACAAAGACACTAATAAGAATATTTGTAATAGAAGGTAGCCTGCTGAATCAGAACCTTACTAATTTTTAAAATTTTTTTCTAGGCAAAAGCTGACTGTGTGTCCTATCATTGATGGGGAAGAACACCTTCGTTTATTAAACTTTCAACACAATTTTATAACTCGGATCCAAAATATTTCTAATCTACAAAGGTTAATATTCTTGGATTTATATGATAACCAG
>CAUYON010165499.1:0-18938 GCA_963573935.1 Arctocebus calabarensis
CCCAGGCTGGATTCGAACCTGCCAGCTCAGGTGTACGTGGCTGGCACCTTAGCCCGTTGAGCCACAGGCACCGAGCCAGATGCCGAAAATCTTTGCTCTAACATTCCGTGGATCAAAACTCAAATTGATAGGGGCAACAATGATTCACTTTATGTGTTTGGAATTAGAATCACATAAGTTTTGTACAGGAAGTGGCCTGAGACAGCATTTAGTATAGTTGTCCCTGTTTAGTAGATAATGACTCATTCTCTCGCTGTCCACACAGGTGACTCCTGCCAGGCCCACACAGCTCGTTACAAAGCTTGGCTGCACTATACAGTGTCCTTAGTATCATTGCTATCTCCAGTGAGCCTCCAGAAAATTCCAGATAAAAGGCATATATCACTTCAGGGCACCTGATTTAGTCTAATTACATGTTTTTCAGAGAAACATAGAACTAGGTATAGCACACAGCCGGCTCACGGGGACATTTAGAAGCAGCGTCCGGGCTACAGTCCTGAGTTCTGACTGCAGTTCCAGGGCCTGGTCCTGGGAGCCATAACTGCTCCTTGTTAGATTCTATTTTGTGTGTGAGCATCTGAGGGAAAGGACATGTCTGAGTCTGTGAGAATTCCGTATTACAATACCAGACTGCGTTAGAAGGGAAAGTAATTTTCATTATAAGCCTTTCCTTTCAGTTATTCAAAGCCTTCTGAAATAATCTCTTTTAGATTTAAATTATCCATGCTTGAAAAATGCATGGTCGAAGCCCAGAGGTAATTTTATTTTGAAAAATTTGAGCAGACTCCTTTCAGATACATCAGATTAGTGGAAAGTTAAAGAAGAAAAGAATTAGAAAACTCCACGACTGCTTACCTTTCATTTAACTCTCAACTTGCTGAATTGGTAACTGAGTTTTAGTTCCCTATTTTGTTGGGAAAAATTATTCAAGAGTTGGGTGATTTAAAATTTTTTGTACAGTTAACTTTTAATTTTTTAATGAGCAGTATCAGTAAGCATCATAGTCTCTATTTTTATTGTTTTAGGTAGTACCATTTTTTAGTTTTAAAATCATAACAAATACATATAATAATATCACCACACACATGGAAAATTTAACTTCAGTAGAAAGTCCAAACTTGTACTTCAGTGCATTATTTGAACAGTGTAAAGTCAGGAATTTCCAAATTTAAGCCTTTTGTGAAATAACACACAAAGTCAATATTTCTTGCTATTTCCTCTTTCTTCTTGAATGCTTAGCTAGGCATGTTTGTCATGATTGAAAGAAACAGAAAACCACTCTAACAACCCAAGCAATGGGGGCTTTTTGGAAAGACAAAAATGGTGTGGAAGCAGAAGAGGAAACCAATTGAGAAGAGATCTGAACTGTTCTTTATTTCACTCCTAGACACCTACTTGCTCTCTGGATGTCTACTTTGGCTCCTTTCTTCTTTCTAGAAGGTTCCTTGGGTTCACATGAAGTTTCTGCTTCCTATTGACTTCATTGTGTACAATGCATTATTGTTTCTCTGATCTCCCTGTATGTCAAGACTGTTCATTTGCAGTCTATGCTTGTATAACAGAAAACTCCTACCAGGGTACAATGTTGCCCACCTTGTGCACCTGGTCCAAGGTAGATGCCAAGAGTCCATAAGGGTACAAGCTCTGGCTGCATTAGCTTCAAGAGCTGAGGGCATAGACAGTTTCTTATGTCTCTAGCACAAACACAATGGGTGCCAACAAAATGTACTCAGTATATGCTGATAACAAAAGATGAATACAAGTCATGTTGAGCATCTCTTGAATTGCAGATGTCAGATGTGACTTGAGTATTACAAATTTAATAGTTTCTTCCTTTCTTAAAATGTGTATACATTTTTTGGTACCCTCTGTATATACTTAGATATGTATATATTTAACTACGATGACAAGTAAACATGTTTATATGAGCACTTCCCAAAGGTATTTGCTATGAATCTCTTAGCTGGATATTATCATTATAATATTTAATGTAATCCAGACACATTGCATGCATCTCAGTGTATACAGTTGCTACATGTTACTACAACTAAAAGGTTTCAATTTGCAGTTTTAATGAAGGTGAAGGGAAAGAGAATCAATGATATTTTTTTTTTAAAGGAGGAACAAGGAACTCCAATTGTCAAATGCGTATTCCATTTGATCAATGCATGTGTGCAAAGGTAAAAGTATCTGTGCATTTTCCATATGATCTTTAAAGCCAGGAGTTCCTCCATGGACAGCCTATTCTTAGCAGATTTTCATGGGGGTTTCTCCCTCCTAGCTGACTATTTTCATTTGCCTGGATTTGAATCTCTAGGAAGAGGCAGACTGCTCATTGAGCTTCTCCCTGGAATTCAGGGACCCTGTTGAAGTGAATGAAAGGGACATTCTGCACTTTTCAGTGCACAGAGTTACAGGGAAGGTAAGGCAGTGGGAGCATACAGCCTGAGGCCAATCTCCTCTGGAGTAGGAGGTCCTAGTGAGGGAGCAATGGAGGCTGGGGATCCAAACCATTAAGTCTTCATCTTCCTGCTTTAAAGTTTCTGCAGTCTGCCTGATTAACCAAATGGTTCATGTGAGAACTATAATACTATGGCTTGGGAAAAACCCATTGAAGTGCTAATTTTGTATGTATATGAATGCCTTCTGTATTTGTAAATCTTTAGCTATTTATTAGCAAAGGCTTTGGGCCAAGCACATGTCTATAGCAGGTGTCATGGGAAAAACTCTGGAACAGACCTCAATAACGCCTGCTTTACCAATGAGCTGCTTTACCGTGGGGTGTTATGGGACAGGATTTTTTGTCTGAAAGATTCAGGTGCTTTTATTGTTTTTAACAGTAGAGCACCCACCTTCCTTTATTTTTTCTGAAATGAAATCAGAAATAGAAACCTAACACATCTAAGGTGTAAAGCAGAGATAGGCGAGCCATTAAGCTGTCTCTCTACTTCCACAGGGGTCCCTGAACCATCTCTGTAGAGCCCCTGGACTCAGAAAATGGTTTTGAAATGAGGGGCTATCCCTCATCCTGGGCTGTGCTCCGAGAGATTCTGATTCAGAAGTGTTGGGCGGTGCTCTGAATTTTAAAAGTCTCCTTCCCCCATCAAGTGATTCTGATGTAGGCCTTGATGATTTAGTCAGTCTGAGTTACTTCAGCTTCCTGAACTTCCATTGTGCTCATCTGCAAACATGATTAAAATATCATCCTACTTCAAAGGCTTTTTTGGCAAGGATCAGATGAGATAATGTATACAAAATTATGACTTTTAAAATGACATCTGTTGAAAGATTATCTAAATACCTGACAGACTATAGAATACTGCGCTGTTCTAAAAATAGCTTCATGTTAAAATGTAGTCCAGATAGCATAAAGACCTCCTTAGCTACACAATTCTTATGCGAAGATCTTCTAGGAAAAAAAAGCCCTCTTAATTTGTGTATTTTTTTCTTCTGTTAAAAGAGGAAAAAGAGCTAATCATGCAAGCTAATTAAATAATACCGTTTTTAAAAGAATAGTACTTATTTTTACAAGTGTTCTTTCAGGAATTTCATACATAACAAGAAGATGAAAAGGAGATTTTCTCTAGGAAACAACAACACATCTTCCATTTGACAAGAGGTGGAGGATTGACTGTTAATTTTGGGGGGATGCAAAGAACAATCCCCCTTTTGGATAAAAGACAGACCTATATGTATTTGAAGAAGTTCAATTCTAGAGTATCTTATCTTCAGTTTAATACTCAAAACACTTGTTCATTTCAAAAGTCTCTGGAACTTTATTCCATCGTCTGTTAAAAGTGCTGCCAGATGATCTCCAGGCATCTCATACTAAGCATAAGATTCTGTGGTTTGTAAATAACACTCAAGAGAGGATTTATCAACTTCAAAACATTCGTGTCATCAGGAAGAGGGTGAATCTATTGTTTGACTCACGGTCATATTTAATTTTATTTTTGCAGCACCATTATTTTTTGATGATTCTGTAAGATTTCCTGATTTAACAGGGTTACTATGAATCATTCTACAACTGGAAGATACGCTAAGCTATTAGTCTCAACCCAAGCTCCTTGCAGATCTACTGAAGAACAGAACTCCCATGATTGGGCAGGCTTAGAAACCACTGTACAAGGGATCCATTTGTTGAAAAAAGAACATAACTTCTTTCTGATGTGATATAATTAATTTTAATCAGTGGATCTCTCTCTAATATAGCTATGAACACATGTGCTGTATCCTCTGTGCGTATGTGGTTAGTCAATGGTACCTCCACTGTTTTTATTGTTCTAATAACAGATCCTGTGTGGGTGTTTAAAAGCAAAATACAATATATCTTGTTGCGACACATATACCACTTTCTGCTACAGAAATCTGAACTTTCATCACATAATCATAACAAGTTTCTCTTTCTGATAATAATTTCCTTTTAATATTTTACCAAATAGATGCCAAGGCCTTTTTATGTTATAGTTTTAGAAAATGTAATGTTAAATAGAAATATGCAAATAAGTGGGGTCATATTCTATCTCAAGATTGAATCAAATAAAAATTCTGGAAGGATTTTAGTCAATATATCTGAAGCTTTTGAGCCTTCACCAGCTCATGGAGATACAAACACATGTTTCTGTATTAATAATTCCCTTTTGGTGCCACCTGATAGGTGTTGAGAGGCTCAGTTATTTCACCTTGATTCTAGAATCTGTTTTGTAGATGAAGAGGAAAAGTTTTAAGGAAAGTAAAATAGAAGAATGTACAGAATAAAAGCTGCTATTAAAATAATGTAATGTATTACAAACCAATAGCCCTCTTTAAGTCCTGTGTGTTGAACAAGGCTGCTTGAGGGCTTTTCAGTGAATGATCTTTAAAATTTCTTTTGAATATCTTCTACATTTTCTCCTACAGTCTGGACACCTACCTTGCACCTGTGTTTTTACAGGTTTCTTTCAACTGCCTTAGAAAATGTCAGTGTTGGTTGTGAGATAGCTGGCAGCCTTAACTTTTACTTCATTATGTTTTTTTCTGAGTTTTGTTTTGATTTCAACCAATGTCCAAACTCCATTCTGAATCCAGTGCAAATGAATACCATGCACACTCACTTAGTTTCTTTAGGTCCAATTAATACTAAGTAATAAAATGTTCTTTTCATATACTTCATGTGTGTTATCACAGGAGTCATAAGGGAAAAGCTTCAATCTAGAATTTTGAAATAGTCCTTTTCATAGCTGACTATCTAGTGGTGATGTTAGCAAAAACAAAAGCCTACTAAAGTTAACTGGAATAAAGGGGATGATCTTGGGATCTTTTTCTGGGATCTGGAGGGTTTGATCCTTCCTCTTTTCCCCTCTCTTTGTCATTATAGGCAGAAAAGTCTTCAGCAGTTCTCTCTGGCTACCACTTCCCACAGAGAGAGTGTGATGGGCTCAGGGGTCATGTAATCATCCGCCTTGCTGGGGTTGGGGGGTGGGGTGGGGAGTACAGAGTATACAAAATGACATGGAGACTCAGCAGAAGTCACTCATTTTGAGTAAACAACTATTGCTAGGTTTTGGAAATAGGTTTTACTATCTAACCTATGTTCTTTTCTAATGTACTCCCAAGTTTAAATCATTTTAAAAATCTGATTAGTTAACCTCATTTGCTTAATTATTTTGTGTATTGTTTTTTTGTGTGTGATGCTGTGCTAGCCTTGGGTTAGACTGCCCCAATCCTTCCTTCTCCCTTCTGTTCAGGGCTGCTGCATCATCCCCCCCCCCAGTCAGTTAATAATTAGCACCCCCAGGAACCACAGGTGGGTGGAGGGAGATGCGTGAGGCTTCCTTCCTCTTTTGCGTCCTCAGGTATCATCTAAGTTGGTGTCAGTGCCTTGTCTGTGTCCCCAGCCCCCCCCCCCAGGCTGTTCTAGTGCCAGCTTTCTTGGTGCTCCCAGCCCCCCAGCTTCTATAACATGTCCTCATCCTTTTGTCATTTCAGCCTAGGTAGGGTAGTAGAGTTTCCTGCTATTCCGAGTCACCGAGTCACCAGGTTGGTCTGTGTGCACCCTCTTTGATTTCTTACCTCCTCCCTTTCCTAGGAAACTTGTTCTCAGTATTGAATTCCCTCTGGTTTAAGTACTTACAGTGATTAATGGTTTCCTATTTTGATAAAGATTGACAGATTGCTACCAGTTTAAGGTAGGGTTTAGACAAATGTGGTGTAATAGTATAGAATTAATTCTACTTGTTCTTGTTATTCTCTTTAGAGAAGTTTTAGGTTTAGAGAAAAATTGAGCAGAAAGTCCAGCATTCTGTATGCTGCCCTCAGCCCCCGGCCAATTTCCCCTACTATTATCACTTTGCCTTAGTGTGGTACATTAGATAAAATTGAAGAACCAATATCAATACATTATTACTAATTAAAGTCCATAGTTTACATTCACAAAGAGTGAACCCTAATTCTATGTGTTTTGACATGTATCTACTATTACAATATCACAGCACAGTTTAATTGCCCTAAAAATCCCATTCTCCACCTATTCATCCCTCCTTCTTTCCCCACTGAACTATTTGTAACTTCTAGCCTTTTTAACTATCTCCATAGATTTGCCTGTTTAGCATGTCATCTAGTTGGCATCATCCAGTACTTAGCAATATGGATTTAAGTTTCCTCTTTCTGTGGTTTGAGAGATCATTTTCTTTTTATTGCTGAATACTATTCCATCATATGGCTGTATCATAGTTTGTTTATCCATTCACCTAGTGAAGGACATCTTGATTGCTTCCAAGTTTTGTCAATTATGAATAAAGCTGCTGTAAACATTTATGTGCAGGCTTTTGTGTGGACATAAGTTTTGGCTCATTTGGGTAAATACTAAGGAATGCAATTACTGGATCATATGGTAAGAGTATGTTTAGTTTTGTAAGACACTGCCAAACTGTCTTCCAAAGTTGTATCATTTTGCATTCCCACCAGCAATGAATGAGAGTTCCAGTTGCTCCACATTCTTGCCAGCATTTCTTGTCAGTGTTTTGGATTTTAGCCATTCTAATATCATTTTTCCACTACTGATGATAATCCAAACCTTTTCTTTTCTGGTGGTGAAAAGATTCAATCAGTGGCTGTATCTTGACTATTTGTAAGCCTGTTTTGTTAATCATTACTATTTCTTAGAATCTTCGCTATTTTGAAAGAGCTTGTTATCCAATTGTTTCATTTAGTTCCTACTGTCTCTCTCTCTCTTTTTTTTTTTTACTGTTGTTACTTTTTTTTTATGTGTTTCTTAATTGGTAGCAAAACCAGAAATCAAGGATGGTGTGTGTACATGTGCCTCTGTGTCCAATGTGAACCTAAGCACGCATACACAAGATAGGGAAAGAAAAGATGCTCCTTATATTTTCTACATGTCATCTATACTGTGGTAGCCTATATCTCACTAAAAAAGAAATCAGATTGTATTTTTCACTATTATTTTGGAGAATGTTCCAGAACTTAGCCCATTTTTGCAATGTTTCTCATTACCATTCCCAATGCCATTACCACCTTAGCTTAAGCTTTTGTATTTCATGTGGTTTCTTCCAATAACCTGTTGTCTGGTGCTGTTGCCTGTGTGCTGTCCTGCATTCACCCCATGAACAAAACCTACTGTGAAGAGCCTACTCTGTGTCAACATTATGCTAAGGGGCAAGGATACACAGACCAATGAGGCAGAATCTCTGTATCAAGGAGCTTACAAAATAGGAGAGAATATTAGATAAGGATATGATCACAACAGAGTGTGTTAGCTGAAAAAATAGAGACATTGCATGCCTCCCAGGTCATTAGATTTGGATGGGAGACTTGTTACCATGCCAGTAATTCTAGCAAACAATGGTGAGGACATTAACCAACTCTTAGGCAAAGTTTTTAAGACTATCTGGGAGACAAGCTTCATAAAGCATAGTGCAGATAATGACTGTTCAAAAGCCTTCAATGGATTTGCCTTCTCTATTAAAATAAAATCAAATGCCTTAGCTTGGAAATCGAGGCCAGTCATGTTTTAATTTTTACCTCCCTCTTTAACCTGGTCTTATTTCACTCCTGCAAACATGTTGTACATTCTAGCAGGCCCAGGCTATTCAATGTTCCCCCAGACAGCCCTCATGTCCCTTTTCTACTCATGCTGCTCCCTGTGACTATAAAACTTTCTCCTGACCTCTGCCTGCCAAAAACCTTATCTGTCTTTTCAGTTCCAACAACTGTATGTCACTGAGGGCTCTCCAAACACATGTAATCTCCTGTTTTCCTCAGTCTTTATAGAGCTGGATACTTTCCTATATTCTACCAGAATGTGATTATGTGTATAATTCACATCCTCTAGTATTCTTCGATAGGTAAAGTTTTTTGAAGACTTTTCCCCACAAAGGATCTAGCCAGGGACGGTGGCCATAGCATGATATCAATAAATATTTGTTGAATGAATGAAAGGATGAACTTTCCCTCCTAGGGAAAAATGAATGCCACCTAGGTTTTGGGATTTGTAATTGAGAAGATATAATTCTTAGGGAAGCCTAAATCTCACTGTCCTCCCAAGCAAATGACCCATATTTAAGTGTGCAATAAAAGCACACTCTCTTTTTTTACAGCAAGAAGCAAGTTACTGCATTAAGGCCATATGTAACACTCTATAAATATCCTGCATGCTGACCTACAATTTAGAGATAGTTGTGTTCTCCTCTGGCTATTAGGGTTATAACCTGTGTCTAGAGATTTTTGGGACTGTGAAGAGACAAGTCAGAAGACTTCCTTTTTAAGGTAAAAGAAAGGAAGGCTTCAACTTGGGGAGCTTCTGTTGAAAGGAAGCAGAGAATATGTGGGGCTATCCCCTGGAAATGGTAAAAACACACACACCCACACTGCATGATCCAAGCAACTGACAAAACTATTCCTGTGGTCTCTAAAAATCAAGCTGGAATTGACACAGGGGCTGTTATTCAATGAACTCTCTTTATGTGCCTGGTGAAGTACTAGGCACTTTTACATATAGTATTACTTTGAAATAGAATGGGCTACCAAATTGAAAGAGTGAGAGAAGTGGAAGAAAAAGAAGAGGATATTGGTAGATAATTGCTACCTTTTGCAGTTGGAGTGTAAAATAGTTACCTCTGACCTAAGCGTGGTGTATTATTCCTTTTCCTGAGGGTTTCATAGGTATCTCTGGATTCCAATTTCTATTTATCTGACTGTTCTAAGAGTCATGATATGACCATCCCATGACCATAATTATTAAATGTAGCATTCTATGTCTATAAATGATTTTTGACTCACTGGTCTTTCCCAGTTCCTGAACATGCTAACAAAACTTTCATTTGCATAGTTTTCTTCATAGTATGCTACCTGTTATGTAGGCTGATCTTGGCAAAAGGAGAACTTAGTAAAAAATGGTGTTGAGTGGAATGGAAGGATTTTTCTCACTATGAAGATAATATTTGAATTTCCCCTCCCAATCATGTGAAAAAGAGGCTACCTATGGACTATAGATAAATAGAATGGAGAAGGATTACAGGTCTTTAGATAAATATGAAATGCAAAATATCTGAATAGTCAATTCTATTTATAGATACTTGTGTGCAAACTACATAGATTTTTCCCTAAGTGGAGTGAATCTTCAGAGATATTTAAACTATGGGTGGTGGATAGCCTTTTAAATAACATTTTAATAAAATACAAAAAAAAAAAAGTGCAACATAGAAGTTTAGCATCTGATTGAGCCACAGGGGTCACTGGATTAACTTTGCCTCTCACAGATGAGGAAATTGAGATTGCCTAATTGGCCATGAAGTCACAAAGCTAAGAAGGTGGGGAGTCCATTTATAGGTGACTCTTGGTCCATCTTATTTCTGATTACCATAGCAAACTGCCACCCAATTACTTTGTAGTCCTTTCCCCCCAACTCCCCTGAAACAAAATATTTAACTTTTCAAATGTTACTAATCTTGCCTCTTGCCTCAATAAATCTTGAAATTTATTTTAGGATATTAACACAGGTGTCCATTTCTTGATGCATACATAATAGCATAATTGGATGGATAAAGAAGATGGTTTTTGAGCTGGGTTGATTCAACGACTTAAGAAATGTCCGAAGCTCTTGCTTGGGTGCAC
The DNA here is from genome assembly GCA_963573935.1 of Arctocebus calabarensis. Lineage (NCBI taxonomy): Eukaryota > Metazoa > Chordata > Mammalia > Primates > Lorisidae > Arctocebus > Arctocebus calabarensis. Next base: position 10,111 of record CAUYON010165499.1, read on the forward strand.
TGTGCTGGCACCTAGCAAGAATGTTGCAATAGTGAGCAAGACATGGGCCCTGAACTCCGGGGCTCCAAGAATAGTGAAGCTGGTTTCTTATTCTGCCACTTAAGGGCTGGACTATGGGTTAGTTATCTAATCTCTCGGAATCTCTATTTCTCCATCCTTAAAATGCGGCTAAAAATATCTCAGAGTTACTGAAAAAAGTTATGCACAGAAATCCTAGCACACAGGGGCTCAGTAGATGGTGGCTATTATTAGTAGCTTCATTTCATGGGCAAGAAAATTATGGTCCAGAAATTATGAGCAACATGCTGAGGTTCACACAGGTGCTGGAAATGGGATTTACCCACTGGTTTTCATTTAGCTGTCTGGGATTCCCTATCCCTGCACAAGGGTGCACCCTTCACTTAAATTGTGTTTGATTAATACCTTGTGTAGTAGTTAACTCTTTTTTTTCTTAAGCATTGCAATCTCTTAGGATGTAGAAGCAGATGATTGAATGATTTAGCAGGTGTTAAGGGGAAAAAAACCCTGAAATCCTCAAATTGAATTCTTCAGCTCTTTTAGTTAAAGAACATCAGAGGCCATTTAATGCATCTTTCACATTTGGCCACTCAAATAAAGTCTTTGCACTGGCTTTCCTAAAAGCTATCTGGTATTAGTTTTAAAAGATACTTATTAAATATCAGATAGTCATCTCTTAAAGCACACTTGTGATTACAGAGCTTGCCATTTGAGAAAATAACACACCAGAGAACCTATTCAATAGTGTGTGCTTTCCAGACTGGCATGGTGGTTTGGCTACTGTGTAAAGGAAAGGAAGATGAAGTAATTGGTGCCCATTTGGCATATTTGCATCCTTTTAGAAAGGTTTAAATTTAAGGGCAAATGAAATTTTAGTAAGTATGTACATTTTCTGTTATCTATATAGAACTTCATTTTAAGAAAAAAATAAGTAAAGTCTGTTACCTCTTTCAGGACAGATTATTAGTGTACTCGCACTGGACCAAGGATAGGAAGAGTTATCCTCAGTGTTAAATCTCCTTCTCTCTTCTCTTCTCTTCATCCTCATTAGCCATTCTAGGGTTTCTCCTTGTCAGGATCACTGGGGAGATGGTGACAAATGTAGATCCCTAGGGTTCATGCAGAATGACTGAACCCGATCTTCTGAGGATGGGGTGGGATGGGTTTGGGAGAACTCACAATTTAAATAAGCTCTCCAGCTGACTTTTCCCCATAAAAGAGTTTGAGAACAATTTCAGGTGTGTCTGTTTATTGTCCCACTTTGGTCTTTGTGTTAAACCAGTGGTTCTTAAATTAGGTTGCTGGGTAAGAACCACCTGGTGAGCTATGAAAAAATACTGATGGCTCCCGATCCTGAAATGATTGGTGTGGGATGAGGCCCTGCCATCAGCATTTTCTCCAAGTGCTTTCATTTGAAGACAGAGTTGAGAAGCTGCCCAGAGTTGGGCTATCCTTCTATGATTCCTACCTGATCCTCTCAGTGCACCTTTACTCTGTCCCTGTATTCTGCCCCCATTCTATCACTTTCTATAATCGTTTGCTCCTTCCCTTACCTGCATTCTATCTCCTTAATTCCTGACAGATGGGATTCATAGACCATTTGGCATGTGAAAAAGGACACTGTAAAGCACAAAAAGCAGGAAGTAACTCGGCATTTAATGCCTGGACTGCTTGTAACATCCAGGAAGGTGTGTTTCAGTCACTATCCTATAATTCAAACGATGCACTTTGCACCTGGCTCAGTGATTCTGATTATAGAGGTGACACACCCTAAAAATAAAACAACAGAAAAGGAGTAGTCTTAAAGCTGCTGATATTTCAATTGACTATTAGCATATGGGGAAGCCTCATGGGACATCTATTATTATACTATTTTTTATATCTCCTATAACTTTAGGGGATTGGGTTGAAGATTGGAATTGGTCCATTTCCTTCATTCCATGACATGTGAAGACTTATTTCTTCTTTTGGATTTTAATGATTATTGTTTCATACATTATCTTTGGCTAATGAATATTTATTGGGCATTTCTGCAATAAGAATGACTATTCTATAACTATGTGCCACAATATGTATAATCTTACTATCATAATGTGGAATGAAAGGATCCAGACACAAAAGCAAATGTACTATATAATTTGTGTAAGTAAAAGCGAATACAAAATGAATCTGATGTTAAAAATTAGGATTGTGATTATCTGTGGGGGTGTATTGACTGGAAGGAGCATAATCAGGGGACTTCTGGGATACAAGCAAGGTTCTATTTCTTAATCTGAGTTCTGGATATAGAGTATATTTAATTTGTGAATATAGAGTAATATTATATAGAGTATTATTCCAATAAAAAACTATATAAGGAAAACATATCTCTAGGGCACTGCAAGACACTATTGGTAAGCAAGTCAGACATATTCCTTGCCCTTATAACATACAGTCAGGTTTGAAATACAGGAAAGTTTGAGCAAATACAATATTACAAAGTTTCCTGGATAAAATGATAGCTTAGATGAGCTTCAGTGTGTGAATAGGAGTTGACTAGTCTAAGGAATGGGGAAAGGGAGGGTGTTCAGGATAGATCCCCAGGAACTGCGTGGACATACCTGAGAAGGATGGAGGAGTGTGGTAGAGCCGAGGATTGGGGATGTGGCATGAGGGGAACATTGTGAGTAAGGGGCAAGTGATGGAAGATGAGAATGGGTAGATCATCTGCCACTTCTTTATAAGCAATTTCAGAAGTTAGATATTATGCTATGGTCACTGAAAACTTTCTTTGAAATGGACAAAGAAAGGTACAATCCTTGTCAAATGTGGCTTAAAAAAATTACTGTCACAGCAGGATGGGTAATAGATTAGAGAGGGCATCTCCGAAGGCCAGGATCCCTATAATCCAGGGAAGAGATCATGGAGGCACAGCTATGACTGTGACTGTGGAGAGAAGAGGTGTGAGGAGACATTTAGGGGCAGACTTGCCAAGATTTTCTGCTAGATAAGGAGCAAGGGAGGAAAGGTCAAAATTGAGCAGCCAGAGAGATGGTTAACTCTGGCAGGAAGATGATGAGTTCAGTTGTGGACTCTGAGAGAATGAGAGTATCCTAACTGTAGCTAAAGACGCTTCTTACAAAGGTGAGTTTTTGTGTCCTGCCTCTGTTCCTCTCAAAGAGCAGGGTCTATGTCAAAAGAGACATAGTAATGGGGAAACAAATTGAAGCTGCTTGGTCCATTGGTTGGGGAATATTAGGCAAATCTCTGAACCACTAGATTTCTCTCCCTGTAAAATGGTGACAATTAACAAGCCTCACCTACCCACAGGAAAATAGACAGGATAAAATGGAATCCCAATTCTAACTCTATTACTAAATGCAAAGAGTTATTAGTCTTGTTACTATTCCATTATATTTCATCTTGGAGAGGATTTACTGGTAGTTTCTTTTATAATTGATGTTAGATGAAGTCAAAGGTCTTAGTTCTCTCTAAGTTCATGTCATATCAAAGGCATTTCTGATATCTGTGTTGAAAAGACGGAAAGGAGATCTTCCTTCATTTTTACCTATGAGATGGGATCTTTCTGTCTCTATTTTTGCTATTTTGATATGTTGGTTCATCCTGTGTTCCCAACAAGTTTCTCTGGAATTTGAGGCTCTTCCTGAAGCTGCTCCAGGCACTCTAGTCATGTCCCAGGTGCTGCCACCCTCAGGTTGTGCAAACAGCCTTCACTCACAATGAGGAACTCACTGTGAAACCCAGAACTCTGATGTCTAAAGACCAAATGATTCTGGAGATTGCCTCTTTTCCTTCTTTTAGGGAAGAAAATCTTGAGTGGGGAAGAGCAAGATGGTAGACCAGAAGGATTGTTCAGCTGAGCTCTCCTAGAATGACTGGGAAAAAAGAGAGAACTCAGACATATATGGCACAGGTAACATACCCAGAGTCATAGCTGAGGGAACACAATGAGGAGGTGGTGAGCTAGATTCAGTGTGTGATCCAGAGCAGTAGAAATCTGATGAATTAGGTCGCAAGTGATTGTGACCAGCTGGGATCAGCAGCCCTGACATAGAGGCCCAGGATGGGAGGAAGCCTTTCTAGAATTTTCAGTTGTTGGGGGAAACTGCACTGAAATGGAAAGCTTGGAAGAGTGGCCAGACTTGAACAGTAGATAGCAACCAGATCTGAATGTCAGTTAGAGCTTATTTGACATAGGTTTAACGGCTGTCAAGGCAGCCATACTGATAAAGTCTCAGTGGCCAGGGGGCTGCCATGGTGGAAAGGTTGTGAGGTCTTAGCAGGAGCCTAAAGCATGGCCATATTTATTCTGCCTGCTGGGATCAGAACTCCACTCTTGGGACAGGCAGAGGGACTCCCACATCCCTCGGAAACTGGAGTGAGGGGGCACTGTGATTCCTGCCCCTGAAAGATTCTTGTGAGCGTTAAGATCCCAACCTGGCAGGGTCTGAATGCTGAGGAAATAATCAGGCAATCACAAAAGGCAACAAAGTTTGGAATAAGGACCATAGAGGTTGCTAGCTGTGTTCTTTGTCTCCTAAAAAAACCACAGTGCCACCTGATGTTCGGTCAACATATTGCAACATACTGACATCAAGAGCAAGGACTTGTGTTTGAAACAAAGGAGGCAGTGAGAAGTACAAAGAAGATAAGGGGGTGAATAAGAAGAACATATAAGGGAGAACCAAGAGAAAAATTCAGGCAACATGAAAAACCATAACAGAGGAACTCCCCCACGAAACCATAGACAGCTACTGCAGAAGACTCCACCTACAAGGAATTAATTGACTTGACAGAAAGGGAATTTAAAATATGGATGATGAAGACAATAAAAGGAATGGATGAGAAAATGGAAAGCCCAAACCAAATGTAAGATGAGAGATACATAAAACAGAAAGTATATGGTGGAGCTTAAGGAAATGAAGGAGACAATTAGGGAATGTAAGAAACAGTAGAAAGGATCAAAAATAGGTTTGACCATGGAGAAAAAAGAACCTCAGAGCTAGAAGATAAAGTTTTTGAGTTAGGTAGTTAAAGAGGCAGAAAAAGAAGGGAGAGAAAGCAGTACAGGTGCTTTGAGAACTATGAGACTCCATGAAGCATTCAAACATATGAATAATAGGGATTCCTGAAGGGAAATAAGATTGTCCCATTTATGATTGTCTCCCTACTGGAGACTATCATAACTGAAAACTTCCGAAGTTTGACTAAAGACCCTGACACACTCCTTTTAGATGGATATCAAACCCCAAGTCATCACAACTCAAATAGAGCTTCTCCAAGACACATTGTAATGAACCTATCCAAAGTTAAGATGAAAGAAAAAATTCTGCAAGCAGCCAGGAATAAATGCCAACTGACCTACAGAGGCAGAGCCATTAGGATGACAGCCGACTTTTCAACTGAAACCTTCCAAGCTGGAAGAGCATGGTCATCCACCTTCCATATTCTTAAACAAACAATTTTCAGCCCAGAATTCTGTGGTCTCAGCTTCAAAATTGATGGAGAAAGGAAATCTTTTGTGGATATACAAGCACTGAGGAAATTTGCCACAAGACCAGCTCTACAGGAAATACTTAGACCTATTTTCAACACTGACCACCAAAGGGGGCCACCAGCAAAGTAAACACCCAGAAGCTAAAGGTCAAAACTTAGCTTCTAGAGTGGTACAAAGGATAAAACTATGCAATGGAATTTCACAAAAGAAAATGAATAGAACTCCACCACACTTATCAATTCTCTCAATAAATGTCAATGGACTGAATTCACCACTGAAAGGCACAGGCTGGCTGATTGGATAAAAAAACACAAGCCATTCATATGCTATTTCCAGGAGACACATAGCCTTGAAGGTCAAATCAAGACTCAGGGTTTAGGCATGGAAAACAGTATTTTAAGCAAATGGAAATCAGAAGAAAGAAGGGGTTGCAATCTTATTTTCAGATACAAGAGGATTTAAAGCAACTAAAGTTAAGAAAAACAAAGACAGATACTTTACACTGGTCAAAGGAACAATATAACAAGAAGACATTTCAATTTTAAATATTTATGCTTCCAACTTAAATGCTCCCAGATTTATGAAACAGACTTTGATGGGTCTGAGCAATATGATATCCCATAACATCATAATAGTCAGGAACTTTAACACCCCTCTGATAGAACTGGACAAATCCTCTAAAAAAGAAACTAAACAAAAATCCAAAGTGCATAAATGTGACCCTAAAACAAATGGGATTCATAGACAGATACACAACACACCATCCCAAAGCTAAGGAATATATGTGTTTCTCCTCAGTCCATGGTACATACTCCAAAATCATCCACATGCTTGGATACAAATAAAACCTCAGAAAAATTAAAAGAATACAAATTATACCTTGTCTCTTCTCAGACCATAAGACAATAAAGACGGAACTCCAACAAAAACGTTCATCCTCAAAGACTTAGAAATTAAACAACCTTACGCTGAATGATAGTTGGGTACAGGAAGAAATAAAAGAGGAAATCTTTAAATTCTTCAAACCTAACAACAATGAAGACATAAGTTACCAAAACCCGCAGGATACAGCAAAAGCAGTCTTAAGAGGGAAATTTATCACATTAAATGCCATGTTTTAAAAACCAGAAAGAGAGCACATCAAGAAACTCGTGAACCATCTTATAGAATTGGAAAAAGAAGAACAATCTAATTCTAAATCCAGCAGAAGAAAAGAAATAACCAAAATTAAATCAGGGATTAATGAAATTATAAACAAAACAATCCTGCAGAAAATTAACAAAACAAAAAGTTGGTATTTTGAAAAAAATAAATGAAATTGATAAATTTTTGGCCAGATTAACTAGAAACAGAAAAGTAAAAACTCTAATAACCTAAATCAGAAATGATAAAGGGGATAGATGCCACAAAGATACAAGATAAATGATAAAGTGGACAGATGCCACAGAGATACAAGAGATCATCTATGAGTACTACAAGAAATTCTATGCCCAGAAATTGGACAATGTGGAGGAAATGGATCAATACCTGGAATAACATCCTCTCTTAGACTTAATCAAGAAGAAATAGAACTCTTGAACAGACTGATTTCGAGTGTAGAAACAATAACACCCCCCCTCCAAAAAAATCCCTGGTCCAGATGACTGTTTGCCAACAGTATGATCTTATACTGAAAGAACCCCAAAGACTCAACCACAAGATTCCTGGAAGTGATCAAAAAATACAGCAGCGTTTCAGGAAATAAAATCAATGTCCACAAATCAGTAGCTTTGTATATGCCAAACAGCTAAGATGAGAAACTAATCAAGGACACAATTCCCTTCACAGTAGTTTCAAAAAAATAAAATACCTAGGAATATACATAAAAAAGAGGTGAAGGACCTGTACAAAGAAAATTACAAAACCCTAAGTAAAGAAATAGCAGAAGATATTAATAAATGGAAGAACATACCATGCTCATGGCTGGGAAGAATCAACATTGTGAAAATGTCTATATTACCCAAAGCAATCTACAGATTCAGTGCAATCCCCATTAAAACACCATCATCTTACTTTCAAGATTTGGAAAAAATAATTATTCTTTTTGTGTGGAACCAGAAGAAACCCCATATAGTTAAGGCAATTCTTAGTAAAAAAACAAAGGCAGGGTTATTATCCTGTAAGACTTTTGGCTATACTGCAATGCCAATAGTGAAAACAGTGCCAATAGTGCCAATAGTCAAAACAGCATGGTATTGGCATGAAAATAGAGACATTGGCATTTGGAACTGAATAGAAAACCATGAGATGAAACTAACTTCTTACAGCCACCTGATCTTTGATAAACCAAAAAAGAATATATACTGGGGAAAGGAATCCCTGTTCAATAAATGGTGTGGGGAAAACTGGATAAACATGTGTAAAAGACTGAAACCAGACCTGCACCTTTCACCACTTGCAAAAATCTATTCAAGATAGACAAAAAATTTGAATCTAAGGCATGAAACAATAAAAATCCTCAAAGAAAGTGTGGAGAAAACACTTGAAGATATTGGCCTGGGGAAGGATTTTATGAAGATTTATGTGGCAATTGCAACAATGACAAAAATGAACAAATGAGACTTAATTAAACTTAAAAGCTTCTGTACTGCTAAGGAAAAAATAACCAAAGCAAATGGACAACCTTCAGAATGGGAAAAGATATTTGCATTTTATGAATCAGACAAAAAATTGATAACAAGGATCTATACAGAATTCAAATTAATCAACAAAAAATGATCCAACAATCCCATATATCACTGAGCAAGAGACAGCAATAGAACCTTCTCTAAAGAAGACAGACAAATGGATAACGAACATATGAAAAAATGCTTGTCATCTCTAATCATCAGAGAAATGTAAATCAAAACTATTCTGAGACATCACCTAACCCAGTGAGAATGGCCCACATTGCAATGTCTCAAAACTGCAGATGCTAGTGTGGATGTGGAGAGAAGGGAACACTTTTACATTGCTGGTGGGACTGCAAAGTAATACAATCTTTGTGGAAGGAAGTATGGAGAATGCTCAAAGAACTCAAATTAGACCTCCCATTTGATCCTGCAATCCCATTACTAGGCATCTGCCCAGAAGAAAAAAGATCATTTTATCATAAGGACATGCACACTAGACTGTTTATCACAGCTCAATTTATAATCACCAAAATGTGGAAATAGCCTAAATGCCCACCAACCCAGGAATGGATTAACAAGTGTGGTATATGTATACCAGGGAATATTATTCAGCCACTAAAAAAGATGAAGACTACATTTTTAGTATTAACTTGGATGGAAGT
>CAUYON010165502.1:0-21392 GCA_963573935.1 Arctocebus calabarensis
GGAGAGAAACGGAGAGAGCTTCTCTCTCCCCACTAGAATTTTCTCCCTCTAACAGATGCCTTAATGTTTTCTGTATTCTTTTCTTTCTTTTCTGTGAATAAATTCTGTCTTACAAAAATTAAAAAAAAAAAAAAAAAGAAAACAGTGGAAGAATATTATTTAGATCTAACTTTTAATTTAGATTTTTAAAAAAATTCACTGTGTGTCAACTATAGAAAAAAAAATAAAAAAATAAAATTTTTTCAAGGGAAAAAAAAAAAAAAGAAAACTTCTCAGGTATCTACCTCTTTCCCAGTTGAAAGAGGGTTAACTACGCTTTCTACCTCATCCTTTGTTCTCGCCTCTATTATAACAATCAGCAGGGACTTAGGGATGTGCTGTTTGTAAAGTTCATCAACTCAATTTGATCTCACAGCTCCCCAGAATTTATAACTGTTGTTGTGCTAGAGAGACTGAAAATCACGACCAAGCCTGCAAAGATCAGATAGTCCCAATGCTCCACTGTTACATGTTGCAGAGCATTGAAAATGAAGGAAAACATCCTCTTTTTTTATGAAGCAAATATGCTATTAATTTTTAACCCTATGTAGATAGTACTATCTTAATGATTTAGATAGTACAAAAAGAGAAAATGACAGCTCAATATCACTTATAAATATTGATGGATAAGTTCTGAATAACAGGAAAATTCAACTCCACATTTAACAAAATACAACACGATCAAGTAGGATTTATCTCAGAAATGCAAGATTTTGAAAATAGAATATTTATCAGTATAACATGCCATGTTAAAAATTTAGAGAATAAAAATTCTATGATTGTCTCCATAGTTAGGGGAAAAAAACCGGGGAAAAAAAACTTGAAAACTATCAATACCCTTTTCTAATAATAAATACTCAAGAAAATAAGAATTGATAACTACTTTCTTAACATGATAAAACCTATATGCCTTAGTCATAAAGCCAACATTTTACTTAATGAGAAAACACCAAGAAGACTAACAAAGCAAGGCTGGCCACTGTTTTTACTACTACCGACATTGTTCTGGCGATTTCAGCTAAAGCAAATAGACAAAAGAAATAAACTAAGGGTGGGTGGTGCCTGTGGCTCAAAGGAGTGGGGCGCCGGCCCCATATACCAGAGGTGGCGGGTTTAAACCGAGCCTGGCCAAAAACTGAAAAAAAAAAAAAAAGAAAGAAAGAAAAAGAAATAAACTAGGGACATGAGAATTGGAAAAGAAGAAATAAAATTACCTTTATAGATGTTATGATCATAGACCTGGAAAATCCATGACAAAACTCAAATATTCAAAGAGTTTAGTAACATAGCAGGCTATAAAATTAATATTCCCAAATCAGTGCCAATTATTTACACAAATGATAATCAGCTAGAAAGCATAATGGCAGAGAAATCTCCATTTGCATTAGCAACAACACAGATAAAAGTACTTAGGCATAAATTGAACAATAAATGTTCAAAGCCTAAATGAACAAAACTTTAAACACTCCTGAAAGACATAAAAGTAGACTTGAACAAAAGGAAAAACATCCTAATTTTTGGATTGGAAAATTCAACATCACAAAAATGATGATGAATCAGTTCTCTAAGCAAATGTATAAATTTAATGCAATTTACTAAAAAAAAAAATTCTATGAACATCATTTAGAAAAATAAACATGTGAAAGTAGCTAGAAAAACACGCCTGTGGCTCAGCGAGTAGGGCGCCGACCCCATATACCAAGGGCTGCGGGTTCAAACCTGGCCCCGGCCGAACTGCATCAAAAATTAGCTGGGCGCTGTAGCGGGTGCCTGTAGTCCCAGCTACTTGGGAGGCTGAGGCAAGAGAATCGCTTGAGCCCAAGAGCTGGAGGTTGCTGTGAGCTGTGACTCAACAGCACTCACCGAGTGTGATAGAGTGAGACTCTGTCTCCACACACACACACACAAAAAAAAGCTGTGAGAAGTATTGAAGTATTTCTTCTTTTTCTACTCTCTATAAGATTTGGCATGATCTGTTTTTTGAAATTAACTTTTGGCTCGGCGCCTGTGGCTCAACGGGCTAAGGCGCCAGCCACGTACACCTGAGCTGGCGGGTTCGAATCCAGCCCGGGCCTGCCAAACAACAATGACAGCTGCAACCAAAAAATGGCCGGCGTTGTGGAGGGCACCTGTAGTCCCAGCTACTTGGGAGGCGGAGGCAGAAGACTCGCTTGAGCCCAGGAATTGGAGGTTGCTGTGAGCTGTGATGCCACAGCATTCTATCCAGGGTAGCAACTTGAGGCTCTGTCTCCAAAAAAAAAAAAAGAAATTAACTTTTATTTTTATTTGTAAATATTAGTTGCCTATTTTTTGAGACTTTGGAATATAATAAGAAGTTAACTGATGACTCCATACTAAACCTCAGAGTCAAAGCATTCTATGATAGACATACTCTTATTTGACAATGTGAATGTTACTTTTTTGCATTATTATTATTATTATTGCTCGATTTAAAAAAAGCTATGAGAGAACACTAGTTGAGTCAATTATTAAAACATACTATAAAGTTTCTATAATTAAAACAGCTATTGGCAGCACCCGCAGCTCGGTAGGTAAGGTGCTGGCCATGTACACCAAGGCAAGCGGGTTTGAACCCATCCCGCTAAACAACAATGACAACTGCAACAACAACAACAAAATAGCTGGATGTAGTGGTGGGTGTCTGTAGTCCCAGCTCCTTGAAGAAGGATGAGGCAAGAGAATGGCTTAATCCCAAGAGTTGGAGATTGCTGTGAGCCACAGCACTCTACTAAGGGCAAGAAAGTGAGACTCTGTCTCAGACAGACAAACAAAAACAGCTATTACTGGTGGGTTTTGAAAGACAAGTTAAATAGAATAGAAAGTCCAGAAAGAAATCTAAGTATATATAAAACTTCAGTATACAGTAAAGTGAGCATCTCAAATCACTAAGGGAATTTTAACAAATGGTTCTGGGACAACTGGTAGCCATCTGAAACAAGGTAACATTAGATCCACACCTCACATGACACAGAAGAATAAACTCCAAATTGATCAAGAATCTACTTGTGCAAAATGAAACTGTCAAGTGCAATAATTAATTCTTGCAAATACTGAACATAGTACCTAGATTATTTGCTTTCATGCCAAAGGCAAAGAGACTTCTAAACAAATATTGAACTTGAATTAGTACACCTCTTTTTATTTTTTTTTCCCAGAAACATAGGTTAGTAATTCTGAAACTACTCTCTATATATCCTAGGATTGAACAAATAAATGAATACATATACTGTTGATAATAGGTTTTCTCTCTGCTGGAAAAGGTAGTGATAAATCTGGAAAGGAGACTGAAATTGGAGATATCAGTGTGAACTAACTCATGGAGTCATACATAGGTAAGTAGATATAAATGGAAATAGCTGGTGTGGGTTAGGATATGTCTGTGTGTGTGTTGGGGCATGTAGCTGCACACTGTATATATACATGAAATCTCTCTCTCTTTCTCTGAGGTCTGTCCTGTGAGTGGACCTAGAAAAATGAAACTCAGAAGCAGTGGGTTTCACTGCTAAGCAGCAAATCTTGTTTTCTATATATTTTTCTTCAAGAAAAGGAGTCAACTTTCCTCTTGAAAAATGGATGACCATGGGGGGACTACAGAAAGAACAAGATAAGCCTGGGATGTTTTGTGTTACAAAAAAGTAAGAAAGTAACCAGAGAATGATGGGGACAAACCAAAGAGATAAAATAGCCAGCTTGAAGGGGCTCTCATCCACAAACCATGGGACAATTTGAGTATCAAAATAAAGATAGTATATTGAAGGATTTTGCTTTATTAATAAAATAAGATTACATGTCTCTCAAGTAAAAAAAAACAAATTGGGGGTAAAAAGGAAACTCTTCCTTACAGAGAGCTACCAGCTCAGAAATCTAGAAAGAATAAATGTAAAAATCAGTATTTGCCAGTAATTATAATAGTAGATGATTCATCTCATTTAAGGAACAGTGGATATTCCCCATAAGAAATTTCCTTAAATACAAAGAGTAAACTATTATTACAGTAGAGAAACCTGGAAAATATATCCTGTCAATGAGGAAAGTCAGCATTCCTCATAATGGGAGTGGGCCGTAGCAGGCCCCTCCTGCACAGTTTCAGTTTCCCTGCATTCCTGCCAAAACCAAATAATCTGATTCTAACCTTGACATTCCATCAGACCTATCACACCCCAATTTAGGGACATTCTACAACCTTTTTTTTTTTGTTTGTTTTTTATACAAAAATGCCAATATCACGAACTCCAAAGAAACACTCAGAAATCTTTCCAGATTAAAGGAGACTAAAAAACATGACAACTGAATAAAATCCCTGATCTGTAATTTCCTTTTGCTTTAAAAGATATGCTTAGAACAATGGACAAAAATCTCAACAAAGTGCAGAAATTAGGTCACAGTATGTGTTTCATTGTTAAGTTCTTGATTTTGAAAATTGTATTATGGTTAGCTAAAGAATTCTTTGTTTTCTAGACACTATACACTAAAGCATTCCGGGGAAAGAGTACTTAGTCTTATGTGGTCTGAAAACAAAATTAACATGTACTGGATTCACATATAGGCACACAGAGAGATCAAGAAAGAATAACTTCAAAAACTTATTATTTTGGGAATCTAGATATAGGTTTCTGGGAATTTTTTGTATTATTGTATTATTCTTGCAAATTTGCTGTAAGTCTGATATGTCAAAATAGGAAAAAATACAAAAAAAAAAAAAAAAGAGAGACGGAAACTCAGAGAATTAAAGTGACTTGTCCAAAGTCATGCCAGAGAGGCCAAGTGGCTGTCTGGGGCTCAAATTCATGCTCTTTCCCCACCTCCCTCTGTGATGACATTTCAGTATTGTAATTCATGTTGGAAAAGGGAGTGAGCTGGGCTGGTGGCTGGATTGTTAATTCCTAAAGAACTTGCCTGAACATCCTGTGAGTCACACTGGGACACTAAGGCAACCGGCACGGGGGCAGGAATGTGGCTGGCGCTGGAGGCCCTGTCTTGGCAGTGTGCCTTGCCCTCTGAGAGCTCACCCAGCTGTCCAGAAACAGTGTGTAAGTCACAGTTGGGACTGGCAGTCACCTCTCCAGGAAGTTTGACCTGGCATGCAAGTGCCCACCTCAGGGTGGGGGCAACATTCTCTCATACACATGATGGTGGCAGAGCCTTGATGGCAGAGGGGTCCCCAGGCAACCAAGAGGGCTTCCGTGAGTAAAGCTAGTGGATTGGGGTTGAGTGCCTTGGTCAGGTTTACAGGTTAGAGAAGCAGGACACAGGCTGGAAGGTTGGCAGGTAGATTTGGATTCAGGCTGGGCTCCGTGCTGGTTGGGAACCTCAATACAAATCCCACACCCTGGCTAATAAAAGTGCTCCCCACGTCTGTGCTTGCTGTGAGTGCCCCATAATTATACTTGCCACATTATACTGGAATTGTCAGTATATATGCCCTTGTCTTGTATATTAGATTCAAGCAACTTACAGGCAGAGCCTGTGCCATTAATCAACAAATATTTATTGAGATCTGCAATATGCCAGGCACTGTTTTGGGTACTGGGAATACAGCGGTGAACTGTTTTCAGACAAAAATCTGTATCCCTATGGAATGTGCTTCTATTATCATGAATTCAGGGCCTAGCACAGTGCCTGGACCACAGCAGGTCCTCAGTAATGAATGAGACAATGCCTGGTTGTAATTGGCACTCGGGGTAATTGGGAGGTAAAGCTGTAGTGTCGTGGGTAACCAGGGAGCCGTAGGGCTCAACTCCAACATCCTGGAAACCAGGCGTAGGTCAGAACACTAATTTGGGAAAGGAGGGGAAGGACGCACTTTTAGGTTTGATATATTTGAGACAGTTTCTGGGTCCACAGGCTGAGTCTGCAAGTTGAGATTTTCACCACCAGCAGCTGGGCAGTGATTCAGCAAAAAAGGAATCCAGGGGCAGTGCCCAGGAGGTACCAGGCTTGCTGTAGTTTGTGGAGCTGAATGTCAAGTGAAGGGGCTTGGGGGTCACCAGCTGAGGGGGGCTAGGCGTGAGTAATGAAGAGGCTTGGCACGAAGTCTGTGTTGGGGGACTGAGGAACTCTGGAAGGAGCCCTCCCGAGTAAACCTCGGGTCCGTACTGATTATCACCAAACCGGAAGCAGTAGACGAAAGCTGCTTGCCAGACAGCAGCGCGGATGGGGAGGACTTGAGGTCAGGCAGAACGTCTCCACCTTTGTTTTGGCGAAACTGCAGACCTTGAGCACAACCTCTGACTCCAGCAGCAAGAGACGTTTGGAGTCTAGAGAAGCTTTGCCCGTAACCGTTAGGCCTGGTGCTGCCACACGCACAGGTACCCTCTCCCCTGGAGGCCCGGGTCCGACCTTCCCCGGCACACGGCTCACATGCCCTTCTCGGGATGCTCCAGGTCCCTCGAGCAGGAAGCGAGTCTTATGCCAAAGATCAGGGCTTAGTTTCCCCCACGGTCAAGGGCAGCGGGAGATAGCAGAAAGCGCATCGTTAACGCCCTGCTCCCTGCTCCCCGCTCCATTTATCCTTTCCTCCGTCTGGCAGTAGCTACCGCCTGTTTCCATCACACCAGCGACAGGGAACTCGCAATTTACTAACGCGATCAATCCGTTTGGAGCCGCTCTAATCATTAGCAAGTTCCTCCTTAGGTGAAGCCAAACTTAATCCTCCTGCAGTGAGTTTCCCCTTTGATCCTGTTTCTGTCATGTAAGACAACTCAAGAATTTGAATTGCGCTTTCTTATAATTTAGATATCAGAAGCTCATTCTCTTACATCTGGGGGCTTGCCAAAGTTGTGTCTTTATGACAATATCAGCGCACCCACCTTTCCCTCCTTCCCTTCTCTTACAGTGGAACAAGCTTCCCTCCCCTCCTCGGCGCTTCATCCTTCCCACCCAGCCGCAGTTCCCAGTCACCTCTGCCCCCTTCACACTTCTACAACGATCCAGGTGGAGTTAGAGACCTCCTGCAGCTTTACACTTGAGAGACATTCTCTGCGGTCATTCGATCATTCCTTTAATAACAGCACCGCCTGCGGCCCTGCGGACGACTTCCTCACGCTGCCTGCCTTTTCTCCTCCTCCTGTTCAGTCTCACGGTAGCTTCTCTCTTTTTTTATTCCTTGCTTAAGTCTTGGTTCCCTCAGCCTAAACCCTTTCCTCATTCTACCTGGCGCTCTCCCTGGTGCTTTAATTCATTCCTTTCACTCTACTGAACAAGCATAAGCTTGTAATAAATATAACAAGGATGAATCATAATAACTCATAAATCCTTGCCTCCAACTCAAATTACTTTCTGGGGCTTCACATCCATTTACCCACTTATTTGCTAGATCTCTTGGAGATAATAATATCCTCCAAGTCTTCAAACTCAAAAGTTCTCATCAAGCCAAGAGTCTGGGCGCTTTTCTGGATTGCTCTTTTCCCTGCCCCAGCCCCTGTTCATCCAGTCACCGGGGCCTGCCCAGCCAGCCAGCTACACACCTGGCCAGGTTATCTCGGTAGGGCCGCGCCTCCCTCCGACCACCAGACCGCGAGCCCTGCGTTCGCCTCCTTTCTGTTCTTCCTGCTTCCATCGTTGCTGCTTCTCCTCTGTCCTCCACATTCCGGCCAGAGCAGTTCTAAATACAATTAGGGGCCAGGGACTCAGTGGCTCACACCTTGATCCTAGCACGCAAGGAGGCCGAGGCAGGAGGATCCCTTGAGTTTAGGAGTCTGAGGCCAGCCTGAGCAAGAGCGAGACCCTCTCTCTACTAAAACAGAAAAAATAGCTGGGTGTTGTGGTGGGACACCTGTCGTCGTAGCTACCCGGGGCTGAGGCAGGAGGATTGCATGAGCTGAGGAGTGCGTGATCGCTGTGAGGTAGGCCACAGCCAGGGCTCTCTGGTCTGGCATGAGAGTGAGACTTTGTCTGAAAAAAAACGCAAATTGACCCCACCCTAGACCTACGGGAGTGTCTCTGTCCAGATCAGAGAATACAGAAAGCACAGTGTCTTCACAGAAACAGCAAGACCCCTCGGAAGCTCCAGCCTCGTTCCCTTTCATTTTTCCACGTCTTTCTGTGCTTCTGCGGTGCCAAAGCACTTCTAGCTTTCCAAATTTAACCTACTCTCTCTCACTTCTAAGTCACTGGAAATGCTGCTGCTTCTGTGGGAATAATTAT
This sequence comes from Arctocebus calabarensis, assembly GCA_963573935.1. Lineage (NCBI taxonomy): Eukaryota > Metazoa > Chordata > Mammalia > Primates > Lorisidae > Arctocebus > Arctocebus calabarensis. The sequence goes on from CAUYON010165502.1 coordinate 8,206, forward strand.
AGACACTGCGCGGTCTTAGCCGCCCTCTGCACTCCGTGGGCTCGTCCTCTGCTGGGGAAATCCCTTCTCTTGGGACCAGCTCTACTAACCCTGCTCATATCAGACCTGGGACAGTACCCCCGCCTGTGTCCACACAGCTCCCGGGTCTTCCCCATCACAGCAGTTGTCCCGCGCAGGCTGGAATCAGGTACATTCTTTTGTTCCCTGCTGTTCCTCAGAGCCCACACAGTAGCTGCTCTAAGTAAGTGCCAACAACATAAGTATGATAAATCCTGACTGAGTGATACCAAGTGATAATACATGCTGAAATCACAGAAGAAACCTTACTTATTTTTTAAAGATTACTTTTTTTATCTGATTCTTGGAACACTAAAAGTTCCATGGAGATACTTGGGGGTTATGGCAGTGGGAGAACAAGGGATGTGGAGTGGCCAGCTCGTTTTTTGTTTTTGTTTTTTTTATTAAGTCATAGCTGTGTACATTAATGCATCGATGGGGTATAATGTGCTGGTTTTATATACAATTTGAAATATTTTCATTAAACTGGTTAACATAGCCTCCATGGCATTTTCTTAGTTATTGTGTTAAGCCATTTATATTCTGCATTTAGTAAGTGTCAACTGTTTTTTTTTAATCACTTTACTGAGATGCAACTGACATACAGAAAGGTGGAGGTTTTTACTCTATACAACTTGATGTGTTTGGAGATAAGGCTGCACCTATCAAACCATTACCTCAGTCAGTGCAAGAACCTCCTTGCTGTCTGTTGTTTGTTGCTCCTTTCATGATAAGAGCACTTAACGTGACATCCACCCTCTTAGCACATTTTTAAGTAAATAATATTGTTAATGTAAGTCTTATGTTGTACAACACATATCCAGAACTTATCTATCTTGCATAACTGAAATTTACTATTCTTTGATCAATACCTCCCTCTCTGGCCCCTCCCACCCTGTCCCTGGCAACCATCCTTCCAATCTCTGCTTCTATGACTTTCTGACTATTTCAGATTCCACATGTAAGTCAGATCATACTGTGCTTGTCTTTCTGTATCTGGCTTATTTCACTCAGCATAATGTCCTCTGGGTCCATCCTTGTGACAGCAGATGTAGCCAGCTCTACTTTTAACTGCTAGGCGTACTGTGGTTTTCATTCATTCTTAGAGTGCCCACGCCCACATAGCTGAATCCTCATTTGGGTTACATGGATGGTGTGTATTTCCTATTGTTGCTATAACAATCACCATAAACTTAGTGGCCTAAAACAACACAAATGTATTACCTTGGTTTTGAAGGGCAGAAAGTCTAGCATAGATTTCACTGGGCTAAAATTAAAGGATTGGGACGAGAATAGCCTTGGAGGGCCATTGTTCGGTCTACCCCATATGAGCTTCCTCTAAAAACGTGTACATATGTGCACTTCCTTGATTGCACAGCATCAAAAATATGGAAGTTCACATCTTTCAAAAATTATCAATAAGGGTCATGAACTCTGCTAAACCATAAATCATACCCCTAGTGAATTTAATTTAAAAATCAATTTCAAACAAATTATTTACTCACGTTTTCAGGGCCATACTCAAATACATTAAATATGAACGAAGTAAATTAGTGTGAGATTTTGGGGAGAGTAATTCAGCAAAATATATCACAGTGGAAAACACATATATTTTAATCCAGAAATTCTGCAGCTAGGACATTTCCTTACAGACATATTTGCAAAAAAAAAAAAACAAACACACACACACACACACGAAAGAGTGGTTATCTAAATTGTAGGACCTGTATTCAATGGAACATGGTGCAGTTATTATGGAGAATGAGAGTGAAGTGTGTGTGGGTAAAGGAAAATGTTCAAGATAAACTATTAGGTGACCAAAGTGAGAGAAAGGGGCAAGGTCTGATCTCTCAGTGCAGTTTCAGAATGACCGTGTATATGCTGCTTCCCAAAATAAGTTGAGGTAGGGCACACAAGAAGCCACTAAAGAAGAGAGGGATGTAAGTAAGGAGGGAAGACTCTGACTTTATTTCATGCTTCTCTACAATGTACATTCTATTGTGTCATGTATTATTTTATTTTATAAAAGGAATTCTGAAGTCGTTAAAAATGATTAATAATAAGGACTCTGGGATAGTAATTATGTCCACAGGCTTTTCTATGTGCTTCGCACATTTCCAAGTGCTTTATGCAGATTATTGCATTTATTCTCACTTCTCTAGGAGAAACTACTATTGCACTCACTTGGCAGATAAGGCCACTCAGACGCCTGAAAGCTGACCCGAGTGTTCTGTGTCCCACAGCTGGTAAAGGGAGGCGCAGATTAAATTGAGGTTGGTTTGATCTATGTGAATGTTCTTCACTGTTGCTTCTATTTGTGTTTTCTTGCTGATGTTTTTCATATTAAAATAAAAATCTGTGCTGCGTGTGATGGCTCATGCCTGTAATCTCAGCACTTTGGGAAGCCAAGGCAGGAAGATTGCCTGAGGCCAAGAGTTTGAGGCTAGCCTGGGCAACATAGAGAGATCCTGTCTTTACAAAAAATAAAATAAAAAAATCCTAAAAGATATAAAGTCTTTCCACATTGTATAGCAAATCAACACATAGTACCCCATAAATGTATACATTATTATTTAATAAGAATTAAGTAAAAAAAAATTAAATAAAAGTTAAAATTCCTAATGACTATTATTACATATGTCTAAATACTGGTAAAAACTTTCTTCTCTAACATGTCACAAATCTCAACAGGAATCATTATAGCACAAGGCTACAAGTTTTTGACAGTTATGTTCAAGAATAGAAAAATATTTAATAGTTTTTAATGACAAGGCTTAATCAAAATGTCAGTGGAGTTAAATACTTGTAAGAAGGACAATTAAAAGAAATAAAGAGGAGTGAAATGTAAACAGAGAGAAGAATAAAAAATTTACAAGATTGTGAACAGAGAGAGGAGAAAAATTACTAGATTGTGCTAACACTGATGATTTACAGCTTAAGGAAATGCTTTGTAAGAGTAACATAAGCCATCATTTCTGACAGCTATAATTTTTTTCCATTATATGCACTAAAAAAATGCTCCATTTCCATTACAGATAAGATGAAGTTGGGGTATTGTTCAATGAGAAGATGGTACCACTAAGTCCCATCTAGCACACTTTATTATAATTGCTTTCACACACCAGAATCATCTGAATTCTGTCTTTTTTCTTTTTGGAAAAAATAATAACAAAAGTAAACAAGCAACTCTTTACCACTCTGTATTTGTATATAGTCTAAATACAATTTGGCCAACCTTTTTTCCAGGTGAAAAATTTAATTAACCCTGTCCACTCTATTCAATGTTTTATGAAGGTGATTCTGATGTGAGCCTGCTTTAGAAATCCTCTCACTTCCGTGTGTCTGTCTGCCCTTTTTGAATTCTTTTACCCTGGGTAAATCTCTTCAGGTTAATTTATTTGCACTGTTACCTGACAAATGATTCCAGTGAGGTATTACAAGGGTTGTTATCAGGCAGGTCTACAGAACCTTCAAGTTAAGTTAATGAATCTACATGTGGTTATTATGTTCTTCAAACTAATCAATAAGAAAAGAACAAATAGCCCCATTTCCATGTGGGCAAGAGACTTGAGCAGAAACTTCTCTGATGAAGACAGGTGCATGGCCTCTAAACACATGAAAAATGCTCATCATCTATAATCATCAGAGAAACGCATACCAAAACTACTTTGAGATATCATCTAACTCCAGTAAGACTAGCCCACATAACAAACTCCCAAAACTAGACATGTTGGTGTGGATGCGGAGAGAAGAGAACACTTGTAAACTGCTGGTGGGAATGCAAGCTAATATTCCCTTTTTGGAAAGAAGTTTGGAGAATATTTAAGGAAGTAAAAGTAGACGTAAGGTTCGATACTGCAATTCTTCTACTAGGTATATACCTAAATGGTCAAAAATCATTTTACAACAAAGACATTTGCATCAGAATGTTTATTGCAGCCCAATTCATAATTTCCAAGACATGGAAACAGCCCAAGTACCCAGCAATCCATGAATGGATTAATGAATTGTGGTATATGTACACCATGTAACACTATGCAGCAATAAAAAAGATGGAGACTTCACATCTTTTATGTTTACTTGGAGCTGGAACATATTCTTCTTTATAAAGTATGTCAAGAATAAAAAAGAAAGTATCCAATGTGCTCAATACTACTATGAAATCAATATATAATCACCTACACTTCATATGAATAGTTAAATATAACTATAGTCCAGGAAGTAGGAGGTAGGAGGAGAGAGAGGGGAAGGGAGGGAAGAGGAGGAGGAGGGAAGATATTTGGGGGGATCTCACCTAATGTGCATGGTGCAATGGTACATTTCAAAACTATTAAGAAGGCCCAGCACCTGTGGCTCAATGGGCTAAGGTGCCAGCCACGTACACCTGAGCTGGTGGGTTCGAATCCAGCCTGGGCCTGCCAAACAACAAGGACGACTGCAACCAAAAAATGGCCGGGCGTTGTGGCGGGCGCCTGTAGTCCCAGCTACTTGGGAGGTGGAGGCAGGAGACTCGCTTGAGCCCAGGAATGGGAGGTTGCTGTGAGCTGTGATGCCACAGAACTCTATCCAGGGTGACAGCTTGAGGCTCTGTCTCAAAAAAAAAAAAAAAAACCTATTAAGAAAAGAGTATAATTGTGATGGATGTGTTAATCAGTTCAATGTAAGCATTTCACATTGTATGTCAAATCAGTACACAGAAGCCCATAAATGCATTAATGACATAGTTATGATTTAATAAAAATAAAAAAGTTATTATGTTCTGATTTAACAATTGTTGACCAGTCTCCAGTCCATTACTAATGACCAGATGGGAGAGTACAAATGGAGGCCTGAAAGCCACCTAATAACTAGACATTTAAACATTAAAAAATACTATTTATGTTAAAATTAGAATTTTCTCGTAATTTCTGTTCTATTAACAGTCACATTAGTGCCAAATCAGATTACTGTCATTGTTAGACTCCTTTTAATTAATCTACAGTTGGAGAAGCTGCTCAGTTGAGAAATAGCAAAACAATTGGTAGAAAAATTCATATGACCAATATTTGGGAACAAAACAAAAATTTTACCACGTTCATTTTTTATCAAAAATTCTATGAAATATTTTATTTTTATTATCTAAACATTTATCACTTATGATTTTTCACCATCTCTTAGTGTAACATCTTCATTTATTATAAAATTCCTTTGACTTGCCCAAGTTGTTGGATTTGATATAAATAATTTTTGTTCATTTTCATTCTTTTGGTCAGTAATTGCATTTTTATTTAACAAAACATTTGTAATGTCCTGTTTAGAAATTTTATCTGGGTCATGCTCAATATAAATCTCACTTTTGTCATTTCCAGCTTGTAAAAATATAGACTGCCTCTTCAAACATTCCTATTTCCTCATACTTTTCAGGTTCCTCAACCTCTGGCTCTACTTTTACATTGTCTGTTTCTCAATTTGAACTCATTCTCACTAATCTAGTGGATTAAGAAATAAAATGCAATTATATTCAAAGTGAACTTAATTTGACTGTATTTTTGTTAAATATGTAAATTAAAATTTTGTTTAAATGTTTTCAAAAAAGTTGTGTTCTAAAATATTCAGAATGATATGGAAAAGCGAAAACGCAAAAACATTACAATGATTAATATAAATTTTAATATAAAATTATTTAAGTGAATCTGAATTTTGGAGGGGGGAATATTTTTAATCCCAGCAATTGTGGAGCCTTTGCTGTTGGTATTTTTAGGACTTGCTCGCTAGGCTAAGAAGTTTCATTAAAGGAAACAAGTCCATGCTCCTACCTTACAAACAAAAGCCTGGCTTTGGGCTCTCCAGGAATAGAGAATTAAGTTGCTGGGTCTCAGTATCAGTCTGTTGATATCATCTAATTGACCCCTGATTCTCGGCCACCTGGGTGTCTTCCAGTCTAGAAACCTCCTCTCCAGAATAAGACTTCAGTCTTCCCCATTGGGTCAGAGACAGTTGGTCAGCTACCTGGAAGACAGGAGAGTGTCTGACTGCTTCTTAAGTAGATGTTAGAGCAGTCTGCCTCATTTCAGTACTCCCTGCTCTAATTAATTATCCCCTTGTCCCTGTCTCCACATTTAGAGGCAGCTGGTGGCAGTCCTTGCTGAGCTTTGGGGGATTCTATTATATAAATCAGGTTGCTTCTCTGCTTTCCCAGGGTTGGTGTGGGATTTAGTTTTCTTGGGTCTGCTAAATCCTTTACCACTTGGCTATCTGCTTTCCTCTTTCCAAAATGTTATTGATGGGGTCACTTTTACTATCCTCCTTGTCATTCTGAGTTTATGCCTTCTCAAAAGATACCCTTATTGTCCTTTTAGAAAGGATAAGGGGAGCAAGTAGAGATGCCCATGTTCAATCTGCCATATCTGAACAAAAATCCCCTATTCTGCTTATTTTATTCACGGTGCTAAGAAGGTAAATCTCATCATATCAGCTGCTTAAAATTCTTTAAAGACTTTTTCAAGATAAATCTTGAAATTCTTGACTGGGCTCCAGATGGCTTTTGGCTCAGCATTTTGCTCACTTTTCCACTTGTTTCCCACCCCTTCCACCCCTCCCCATTATCCCTGTTTCAGACAGCAACCTCACTCCATCTTCAGTTCCTCCAACATTGCAAGCTGGTGGTCAGTTCTGAGTCATAGGAACTTTTGTGTCTGCCTGAAATCACCCTTCACTCCTCACCAGGGTAAGTGCCCTCCATTTCAACTGACATGATTTTCATCACACACTTATTCAGTCTCTTTGTCTTGCTACCGTGTATGTTAGCTTGGATCTTCTTTGCTTTACTCACCACCAAATTCTCATTTCCTACTTCTACCTACATGCTCCGTAAATATTTATCACATTAGAATTTAACAAAAAGCATATGCACAAGTCAGCTGTCACTGAAGTCTTCTCTTTCAGTTGTGTTCTCCCGGTGTATTTTTCTTGCCCAAGCTCCTTAATAGGCACTGGCTTTGGCAAGAGGAGTCAAAAAGTTATATGCACTGTACTGGCCTCTGGGCTGCTTTTCTTCACTGCTACCCTAGAATGCTGTGGGGTTTTAATGAGTGTTTATTGAATGAATGATGCCCCTCGCAGTCAGAAAAAAATATAGCAAAGGGCTAGCTAGCTTGACCCAGGAGGGTGAGGCCAAGGAGAGTCGATGATTAAGATCAGACAAAATTATGACATCAAAATGTAAAGCTGTGCCAGAATCCTGAGTCAGGAGAGACAAAACCAAGGACACAATGACAAAGTATAGAATGAACAGCAAGTTTGTGAGGTAGGGAGAGATAATGTATTCAATCTCAGGGTACTGAATGGGTGAAGTATTTGCATTTTGCTTCTAGGAGAGTCACCATAATTTCTCTGCAGTGTTATTGTGATAATTCTAGATTGTGTATACAGCCTGCTTTACATTTCAAAATTTTAACAAATGGTAATATCATATTACTTTTAGTCAAGAGGGTAGCCCATTCTCGGTTTTTGGAAATTGGCATAATCAAGAGGAATACATCTGGAACACATCAGCGAAGGAAGCATATATACTCCTGGGGACAGGGCTATATATGTTTTTAGCAGGAATTCATGGATACCTATATCTGAAATGACTTATTGTACGTCCTTTCCTATGCATGGCATCTCCACTGCAGGTTCAAATACCCAACAAGGACAGTCTAGTTAACTTAGCTTGGGTCTTGGTGACCACCTCAAAAAGGTAGTTCCCTGGCTGTGCTGTGGGGAAGAGAGAGAAATTTATAAAGTGAGAGGGAGGTTCTGCCTATTTTAGGCTGTTGCTGTGTTGAAGAAACCCAGGTGAGGCCACTGTCGCTCTGCCTGACAAGGGACCAAATCTTTAACTGAGGCCTTGGAGGATAAGTAGGAAATAGATGACGTTAACCTCAAATAGCAGTGAGATTCACACAGCACAGCTCAAGAAACTCAAAGAATCATACTCCCACATACAAGGAGTTCCAATGAATTCACTCAGATTTCTCGTTGAAGGTCAGAGAACTGCTGATAATCTTATCACAAAAGAACAAGGAATATGTGTTCACAGAAGATGTGACTGAACTTTATCAAGAACAAATGCAAGTTGGCTAATGGGTACAAAATTACAGTTAGATAATATTCTAGTGTTTGGTTAACTCTAGTTAATAATAATTTGTTGTATATTTTAAAGTGGCTAGAAGATTTGAAATGTTCGCAACACAAAGAAATGATAAATGTTTGAGGTGATGGATACCCCAATTACCCTGACTTGATCATTACACATTGTATGCATGTATTAAATGATCACATATACTCCATAAATCAGTAAAAGAATTTTTTAAAGAAGCCAATAAAGGGCTCAATGCATGGTTTATACTTCTAAAAAATGTTTTGTCTCTCAATGCTTTTGTGTTTTTTAAGTAGTTCTCTTGTAATTTGTTGTTCAAAATGAAAACTGGCACCTCCTTTCTATAAAAGATCGGTAATTTGAATTCTAGCAGTCATTTTTCATTATTATTTTTCATTGTGCTGATTTGGGGTACACATTTTAATCCCCTTTGTGGTGATTTCAGCCCCTTTCTATTTCCTTCTCCTTTTAAAAAATGACATGTGTGCACAAAAAGGGCTCCTTACCCAGGATTGTGCATTTTGAAGCTTGTGATGATAGTACAGTCAACTATGAAAGTGTTCATACTGATTTTCTGGTTGGTCTTGATGTTCTGACATGTGATTTTTTTACTCCTCGACTATGACTTACAGTGGGAGATAGAAGTTTTTCAGAGAATCAAACTGTGGAAAAATGATCATCATTTCTGACACCTGTTTTCACTGAATAAAATATTCTAGGTAAGATTATCATTTTCCCTCCTGTGTTTTAAAAATGTCTCTTTATTTTCTTCTCGTTTACATTGTTTTGGAGAAGAAATCTGCAAAAATTCTGATTATTATTTTCTCTGTATGAAAACGATTCATTTTTCCCCCATGTTGCTTTTAATATTTTTCCTCATTATCACTGGTTTTCTGCAATTTGATTTTAATAATATGCTATGGTGTAAGTTTTTTAATGCTGTTTTTTCTTCTCCCCAAGTTTTAATTTTTGGATTTATTGATTTACCATTTTATTAAATTGGGAACTTTATTTATTTATTTATTTATTTATTTATTTATTTATTTATTGTTGGCTTCCCTCTTTCTGGAATGCCAATTATGTGTGTGTTAGCCTGATTGATATTTTTCTAGATGTCACTATGCTGTGTTTATTATTTTTTGTCTTTTATCTAACTGCACTTTATTTTGGATATATTCTTTTGCTAGGTTTTCAAGCTCACTAACCTTTTACTTTTGCAGCATCTAATATTCATCTCCTCTAGTGTATTTTTCATTTCAGATGTTGTGTTTTTCACCTCTAGGAGTTACAATCCATTTTTTATACTTTCAATCTCTCTCCTCATCATGATTCTAATTTCCTTTTTTTTTTTTTTTTTGAGACAGAATCTCACTATGTCTCCCTGTGTAGAGTGCTGTGGCGTCACAGTTCACAGTAACCTCACACTCTTGAGTGATTCTCTTGCCTCAGCCTCCCAAGTAGCTAGGACTACAGGTGTCTGCCACAATGCCCAGCTATTTTTGCTGTAGTTGTCATTGTTGTTTGATAGGCCCCAGCTGGATTTGAACCCACTAGCTCTGGTGTATGTTGCTGGTGCCCTAGCCACTGAGCTATAGGCATGGAGCCAATTCTACTTTCTTGTACATATTTAAGCATATGCATCATTTTTATAATAGACATTTTAATAACTTTTTCTGCAAATTTTATCATCTGTCATTTCTGTTTCTAGGGACAGATTTTTCTTATGATTGTGAATTATATTTTCCTTCTTTATAGCTAGTGAGCTTTGATGGGATGCTGAATATCAAGAATTTTACATTGTTGCCTACCAGATTTTGTTGAATTTTAAAATACTCTTTGATTATTTTCTGGAAAGCAGCCAAGTTTCTTTGGATTGGCTTATTGTGATTGAGAATTGTTTTTAAACTCTTTTAACTGGGATTTAGATAGTCTTTCTTCTAGGAGCAATATTTCTCCACTTCTAAGGTATAGCCCTTTGAGCCTTGAATCTTTAATGAGCTCTCTGAACTCTGGTTTAAGAATAGCTAAACAATTTCTGGTTCTGTGAACTCTTTTACAAGTCCTCAGTGTTTGTTCTTTCTTTGAAATCTATTTTATCTACCTTTATGGGTCACTCACTTTATGTACAAGTACTTTAGTAGTCAGGTAAAAATTTGAGGGTTCCCTACTTAGATTTCTGGAGCTTTTTCTCTATGTACCACCCATCTTTTGTGTGATCTGCCCATGAATTCTGGTTGGTTCATCCTCTTATACCTTAAACTTTGGTCTACTCAACTCTGAATGATTGTCAGACTATTTAGGTTCTCTTACCTATACTTTAAAGAATTGCCTCTGGACAGAGAGTTTAAGTGCTAGTAGGCCTAACATCAATTTTGTCACTTCAGAATTCACAGTCCTATGTGGCCATTTCTTCAATATTGAAAAATACTTCTTTCCTATGGTAAATGTGGTAACTGTTATTAATATTATATTCTCAAAACTGCTAAGAAAGTAGATTTTAAGTGTTCTTACTATGAAAAAATAATGAGTATGTAAAATAATACATATGTTCATTAACTCCATTCTACAATATATACATATTTCAAATATTATGTTGTATCTAATAAATATATATATTATTTGTTGATTAAAAATAAATAAGTCTTTTTCTCCATAGTTTTCAATTATTTAGATATTTATGGCTGAAAGTTATTTGTAAACTATATTATTCCCTCATAAAAGAGGTAGAATTTCACATAATCATTTTTCCTATTATTATTATTTTTCCTTGAATTAATATTGGAAGAGTTTATTTGGAAAGTTTTGATATAAAAATTATCAGATATGGCTTGGTGCCCATAGCACAGTGGTTATAGCATCAACCACATACACAGAGGCCGGCAGGTTCAAACTTGGCCTGGGATAGTTAAACAACCATGACAACTGCAAGAAAAAATAAAAATAGCTAGGTGTTGTGGCAGGTGCCTATAGTCTCAGCTACTTGAGCAGCTGAGGCAAGAGAATCACTTAAGCCCAAGACTATGAGATTTCTGTGAGCTATGACATCACAGCACTCTATTGAGAACAACATAGTCAGACTTTGTCTCAAAAAAAATTATCAGATAATAAAATATATTTGTATATAATGAATGTCTTTAGGAGACACAGTGGGAAGGCAAAGATATGAAGAAAGTATATTAGACAATTAGACCTGTGGTTTATAAGGGAAAGAATCATACCTAAATTCTTTGGTTATTGGAGGAGCCAAGATGGCGATCTGTAGCCAGCTTTCCTCAGAGGTTCCCGTCCAGAAAGAGAGTTAAAGGACAGAAACTCAGCAAGAAAGCCGATGGTTTGGATCTGAGCCAAAAGAAAAGGTCAAAGAGCGCACATCAACCCTGCTGGTGTGACCTGAGACCCCGAGGACACAAACAAAAAGGTACAGAGCACATCGCCAAGTGGACAGGAGTCCCCTCCCCCATGAGAGAGGTTCACAGTATACTCTATACCTCCATACAAACAAGCAAGCAGAGTTCAGATGTCCTCCCACTCTACCCCATGTGAGAGACCCTCTAAAAACCAGACCTCCTTCCCCTAATAGAGTGCCACGGCGCTAGGCATAAAACTGTATATACTCTCCACCTGCAAGTTGGAGTTCCTGGTATTCCCCTCCACTCTCACCCCGAGGTCTGGAGGCCTGTCCCCCACAGAGTCCAGATTCTTGGAGATTTTCTCAAGGGGTATGGACAGGGCTTGGACTGTTGCTGAACTATGCTGGTTTTCCTGCTCAGGGGTGGTGAGAGGGGAGTGAGCTGAGAGGAGACCCGGCTGGAGGGAAGGTCTCCTGAGGCACAAAATGGCGGCCAGCTCTGGGAACAATAGCAGGAGAGCTGCACCCCTGGGGATGTTTTGAGGAGACATTCCCAGTCTTCTGGGAGGCCAGGGGAAGCGGGAGGCTTCAGTGATAGCCACCGGCAGAGCGGACTGGCAAACAAGGCACATGAAGGATATGCCTGAGGCGGTACCGGCCAGGACAGAGCATAGGGATTAAAATACACCCAGAGAGTCTGCTTTGCTTATCTTCAGACTAACCTGGCCCTCAGGGGATGAAAGCTGAGACAAAGGGCTAGAACTCACAGATTGAGTCAGACCTATTTGCAGCCCTAGTCTGATCAGGGAAAATAGCCTTGACAGAAATAAATTCTGTGAACTTGTTCTGTTTCAGCAGCAACATCAATCAGGGACAGCGTTGGAACTGAGTGAATTGCACCATCCCCTATGAAATCCCTATGTTGTCAGGCCTCACCTCCCCCTGCCAAACAGTGACAGGGAGTAGCGGACTGGTTATGGAACCACAGACCTCACTGTGACCGAGGCAGTTGCAAACCCCTGGAACATCTGCTCATTGGAGGAAACTGGATCACAACTGTTACCACTGATTGGGTGTTACAGAGGGGCAAGGTGGGTAAGGAGGCATCAACCTTCCCAGACTAATCTACTTGCGGGGAGGGGGTGCCCTCCTGAGTTTACAGAGCACCGGAGTGAATTATACTAGAGCTTCCAGCAGATCCCTGCTATCTAGTTGCCAGAGACTTTTTAACTCTTCCATTTGAGATTGGTGCTGGCTAGGATAATTGATTGGGACCTCTTTAACTGGGCTAATCACTCGAGGACTTTCCAAAGTGGTACCCTGGGTGTGTGGTAGTGGGAAGGTTTGATTTGGCTTTCTCAATTGTTGCCTGTGGGGGGCGCGAATAACTGCTGGTATTCCTTCACAGCTCAGATTTCAATCCAGAGTAACAGATTCTCTAAGGTAAGACAAAGACCAGCTGAAAATAGGACAGAGCCACTTAACCCCACCACACCAAGAAGGTCCTCAGTTTTGCAAGCAGTGGCTCTCTACGAGTCCTTGGCAAAGCTCTAGGGGAAAAGGTACAGACACCAGTCCAAGCTTTTAAGCAAAGGACTGGTCAATCACTACTCCTAGAACTCCCAGCCCAAATTGTCCTTATCTACTCATCTAACCAAA
>CAUYON010165503.1:0-16937 GCA_963573935.1 Arctocebus calabarensis
TTACCTCTTCTGTGTTTACATGGATGGAGCTGGAACATATTCTTCTGAGTAAAGGATCTCAAGAATGGAATAAAAAGTATCCAATGAACTCAGCCCTACTATGAAGCTAATCTATAGCTTTCATATGAAGGCGAAAACCCAGCTATAGCACAAGAAATGGGGAAAGGGGCAAGGGAGGGGAGGGGAGGGGGGAGGATGGGAGGAGGGAGGGTGATTGGTGGGATCACACTTACGGTGCATCTTATAAGGGTACAAGTGAAAATTACTCAATGTAGAATATAAATGTCTTCACATAGTGATTAAAAGGCCATGAAGGCTATGTTAAATAGTTAAATGAAAAAAAAAAGAGAAAGTTTCCTTATGTATCTTTTCCTAGTTAATTCTTGGTGACAACTACCCTTATAGACAACCACTCATCTGATTTTTTTTTTTTTTTTTTACCACAGATTAATGTAGCCTCTTGTAGAACTTTATATAAACTTAATTGTATAGTAGAAGCTTTTTTGTGTGTGTGTGATGGAGTCTCACTTTGTCCACCTGGGTAGAGTGCCCCAGTGTCATAGAGCTATGATGCAAGCTCAATCTCTTAGGTTCAAGCTATCCACTTCTCTCAGCCCCCCAAGTAGCTGGCACTACAGGTGCCTGCCACAATGCCCGGCTAGTTTTTCTATTTTTAGTAAAGATAGGGGTTTCACTCTTGCTCAGGCTGGTCATAGAAACTTTTTACTAAGTATGATGTTTTTCAAATTCATCCTTGTTGTTTAGTCAATTATTTCTTTTTTTGTAAAGTAGTTTTCTACTGTATGAACATATGATGGTTTGTTTTACCATTTTCTTATAAGATAAACACCTGGGTTATTGCCAGTTTTTCCTATTACAAATAAAGCTCCTGTGAACATTCTAGTTGAAATATTCTAATGTGCAGATGCTTTCTTTTCTCTTGCTTAAGTAAATGGAATGGAATTGCTGGATGACTGATAAGGCTGTTTGATTGCCTTCTATGAAATGGCTAGTTGCTTTTACATTTGCACCAACATCCGGTATAGCCAGTCTTTCTAATTTTAGTCATTCTGGTGGGTGTGTTATCCCATTAAGCTGTTTTTCTTTTAAGGCAGGGTCTCTGCTGACCAAGCTGGTATACAATGGCATCATCATAGCTCAATGCAGCCTCAAACTCCTGGCCTCAAGCAATCCTGTCTCACCTTTTCAGTAGTTAGAGCTATAGGCCTGAGCAAGTATGCCCACCTAATATTTTAATTTTTTGCAGAAACGGAGTCTCCATATTGTCTAGGCTGGTCTCAAATTCCTGGCCACAAGTGATCCTCTTGCTTTGGCCTTCCAAAATGTCACTGGGTTGTTAATCTATACTTCCATTAGGACTAATAACATTGAATACTTTCATTGAACTTCTGGCCATTCACATGTCTTCCTTTATAAAGTGTCTGTTCAAATCTTTGGTCATATTTTAAATACAACTATTTTCTTTTTATCCTTGAGTTATATGATTTCTTTATCTATTCTGATGTATTAACTTCCTATTGCTGGGGCCAGGTGTGGTGGCTCACGCCTGTAATCCCAGAAGTTGTGCCCAAGAGTTAGAGATCAGCCTAGGTAACATAGTGAGAACCCTGTCTCTGCAAAAAGTAAAAAATAAATTAGCCAGGTGTGGTGGCTCACACTTGAAGTCCCAGCTATTGGGAGGCTAAGGCAGGAGGATTGCTTGAATCTAAGAGTTTGAGGCTGCAGTGAGATATGATCATGCCATGGCATCCCAGCCTAGGAAACACAGCACGATTCCATCTCTCAAAAAAATTTTTTCCTGGCTCGGTGCCTGTAGCTCAGAGGTTAGGGCACCGGCCACGTGCACTGGGGCTGGTGGGTTAGCACCTGGCCAGGGCCTACTAATACAACAGTGACAACCATAACAAAAAAATAGCTGGGCATGGTGGCAGGTGCCTGTAGTCCCAGCTACTTGGGAGGCCGAGGCACGAGAATCGCTTAAGCCCAAGAGTTTGAGGTTGCTGTGAGCTATGACACCACAGCACTCTACCCAGGGTGACATAGTGAGACTCTGTTTCAGGAAAAAAATTGTTGCTATAACAGATTGTTAGCCTTTATGGCTTAAAACAATACAAATTTATTATTTTTCATTTCTAGAAGTCATAAATCCAAAAATTAGTTACAATAGGCTCAAGTCAAGAGTTAGCAGGAATAGTTTAGTCAAGAGGCTGTAAGCTATTTCTTTGTCTTTTCCAGCTTCCAGAGGCTGATTTCTAAGTTAAAATATTCACAGGTTTCAGAGATTAGGATCTTTCTGAGGATAATTTTCATCTACCACACTTGGATACCAGTTTTTGTCTAACCTATATTTGGTGAGTATTTTCTTATTTTAGATACTATTCCTTTATCACATATAAAACTGCCTTTACTTTTTCTGAGTTCATGGCATGGCTATTCATTTCTTAATGGTATGTTAAGGCAGCTTTGCTGCCTTTGGTTTTTTTTTTTTTTTTGAGACAGAGCCTCAAGCTGTCACCCTGGGTAGAGTGCCGTGGCATCACAGCTCACAGCAACCTCCAGTTCCTGGGCTCAAGTGAGTCTCTTGCCTCTGCCTCCCAAGCAGCTGGGACTACAGGCGCCCGCCACAAGGCCCGGCCATTTTTTTTTTGGTTGCAGCCATCATTGTTTGGCAGGCCCAGGCTGGATTCGAACCCGCCAGCTCAAGTGTACGTGCCTAGCGCCTTAGCCCGTTGAGCCACAGGCGCCGAGCTGCTGCCTTTGTTAAAAACCATTTACATATCTGTTTCTGTGTTCTCTTGTCTTTTTTGTTGCTGTTCTTGCCTTTCCGCAGGCTGTACTATGCTTAGCTTTATGCTAAGGCTTAAAGTAAGGCAGGGTAAGTCTTCCAACCTTGTTCTGTTTTTTAAAGAATAGTGTCTTGCTATATTGCTCAGGCTGAAATGCAGTGGCTGATTACAGCACATTACAGATTTGAACTCCTAGGATCAAGGGATCCTTCTGCCTTAGCCTCTCAAGTAGCTAGGACTATAGTTATGCATCATCGTGCTTGGTTGATTAAAAAAAAATTTTTTTAAAGATGGGGTCTTGCTATGTTGCCTAGGCTGGTCTTGAACTAATGGCCTCAAGTGATTCTCCTACCTTGCCCTCCCAAAGTGCTGGAATATAGGTTTGAGCCAACACCGAGCAAATTTCTGTTCTTCCTTCAACACTCATTCCACTGTCATCTCCTCTCCTATATACTCCTCATCTCAAGGGTGGAATTAATTCATGAGCTCTTCCGTATTTTGACAGAGAACTGTGTATCTAGTGTTTATAGCACTTATATTGCTACTTCAATTATGTGTTAATATGTTTGTTTCTCCTAGTAGATAGACTAGAAACCTCTCTGAGTCAAGAACTATTTGCGATAACTCCCTACCTCCTGTTCCTGGAAGATGTAAATACTTAATAATTGTTGAATGAATTAATCAAATAAAAAGATAAATCTATCATATTTAACCTATTTCTTTTTTGACTGTAACTGGTGAGAATAAGATAAACTAATATTTAAAATGCAGACTATTCTTTAAAAAATGGTACCAATTAGATTTTAAGGCAATATACCAAAGTAGTTTTAGAAACAATGCCACGTTTCTTTTGTTGCCAGAAAAAAACAGTTGTGTGTGTGTGTGGTGAGGGGCACTTACTTTCTGCAGTTTGCATTATTATTTCATCAAGTTCTTTCTCCAGTTTCTCATAAATGTCTAGCCTTGCTTGATGCTCAGAGTTCTGTGCTTGAAGTTCAGTAATGCGTTTTTCAGAAGAGGCTTGGAGACTATAAAACTCTTTAGTTAAAACCTAATAGTGAAAGAAAAAAAAATGACAAAGGCAGAATTAAATAGGTTAACAGTTAAGACAAAAACATGAGAAAAAGTCATATTATAATTTATGTCTTTTCTCTTTTTAATTACAATAAAGTAGCTCAAGTGGCATGATTAATGAGGAATTAAAAATACATCAGCACCTCTGTAAGTTGTTAAGAAACTATAACAAACGGCTCAACACACTGAGGTGGTCAACATAAGTAACTAGGCCTACTGTACTGACACCTGCATGTGGTGCGTGTCTGGTCTTTGAAAACTAGGTCAACTTAAGGAGGTGGTGCAAGTAGGGAGGAAGTCAACTAAGGGGGTTCTACTGTACATTTATTTCTACGATAACATATTTGGGTTTTTGAATTCAAAATTATGAATTATTATATAAGCTGAATGAAAAACAAATTTAAAACCCAGAAATAGTTAAGTGAGTAAGATTATCATTTGCATGTTAGTCAGACTTACCTGGCGATTACTTATCTGGCAATCCTAGCCATTTGAGGAAAAACTCACAATGCTTTGTGTAAAAACGATATAATCACTCATAATGAGTCCACTGTTTTCCATCAAGGCTTGTTTAACCTACCATTCCCTTGGTTTTAATGACATTTTTGGTTGCTTGAATAGTCAGAAATTCTTTTTTTTTTTTTTGAGACAGAGCCTCAAGTTCTCGCCCTGGGTGGAGTGCTGTGGCATCACAGCTCACGGCAACCTCCAATTCCTGGGCTCAAGCGAGTCTCCTGCCTCTGCCTCCCAAGTAGCTGGGACTGCAGGCGCCCGCCACAACGCCCAGCCGTTTTTTGGTTGTAGCCATCTTTGTTGTTTGGTAGGCCCAGGCTGGATTCTAACCCGCCAGCTCAGGTGTACGTGGCTGGCACATTAGCCCGCTGAGCCACAGGCGCCGAGCCAAATAGTCAGAAATTCAAAGCAGCAAGTCAAAGTAACAGTAAATACAAAGTGCTGCTTGGGGAGGTATTAGAAAATGTAAAGAAAAAAGGATAAAAATATTAATTAAAAGTGAGATACAAAAGACATGGAAGTTGGAGTTATTTTTTGTAAGACCAAAAAGTCTTTCATTCTTCAATGGAAACTCATCGAGGAAACACCATGACGATAATGACTTAACTGAGCAAAGGAGATGCTTCTACTGACAAAGGAATGCTTTAACACTTGAAATGAATTCTAATTACCTACACAATTTACTTACTAGTAACAGACTAAATTATGGAATGGTACTACACCTGCTTCCTAATACCCTATAAGTAATGTACTGTTTCTGAAGAGACAACAGATTACTATGGTTAAGAATATGGTCTGGAGCCAGAAAGACTTGGTTTTGACACTTGCCAGCTGTGAACTTAGGCAATTATTCCTTCTTTCTAGGTCTGGTTTAAAACATGGCTGGTTTAAAGGATTTAATGATTTTATCAGGATTAAATGAGACGATAAATTTATGCCCTTTAACAGGGTGCCTAGAACATAGAAGTGCTACAAAATATTGTTACTATAATAAGAAATACAATTACAAGAACTCTACATTAACTAGCTCATGGAAATAGTTCCACTGACTTAATTATCCTAAATTGCCTAATTAAAACACTTCTGAAGACAAGTTATTTTCTCTAATGACATAAAGTTCATTTTAGAAAAAAGAAGATAAAGACCTATTTACAGTTTTTAATAAGCAAAAATTATAATTTAATTTTTCTTAATACACTCCATGTCATTTTCTTTAATTTTCAGTAAAATTTCCCCCAAAGTAAAAAAAAAAAATCATCACCCACACCCCAAATACATTTCTTTGAGGGTGGAGAAGGAATACCACAGAAATAATATTTTTTGTATGATTTCTAGTGTCTCTGATTGGGTCAGAAAAACGAAATTCATTTTTTAGTATTATTTCTTCTTTCTTCCTGCTGGTCAGGATGTATTTTCTAGAAATTTATTAATGCATTATAATAAAATCACTGTTCACTGAATCTAGGGTGTTCATAAAATTAATTATATGGGGATATAATTCATTAAGAATCTAGTGGCTAATAACAATTATGAATTCCACTGTCAAAAAGAAGGATCAGTCAATATATTGTTCAATGATTATTCCCACAGCTGATTTTTTCTTGTTTTTTAATTTCAGATTAATATGAGGGTACACATGATTAGGTTACATTTGTTTGCATCTGTTAAGTTTAAGTCCAAGTTGTAGCTGAGACCTTGACCCAGGAAGTGTGCCACATACTTGTGCATGTACCCTTTGGGTGGGAACTTATCAAACTCCTTCCTCCTTCCGCCTACTAGAATTTAACTGAGTTTTTCTCTCCTATGGGCCGACAGTTGTTAATTTACTAGTCTCAATTTAGTATTGAGTACATGTGATGCTTGTCTTTCCACTCCTGCAATGCTTTGTGTAGGAAAAAGTACTCTAAATCCTTCCAGGTTGTTACAAAAGACACAAAAATCTCAATCTTTTTTATTGCTGAATAGTCTTCCATGGTTTATTAATCCATTCATGGCTTGAAGGACAATTGGTTTGTTTCCACATATTTATAACAGTTGTGAATTGAACTGTTATAAACATTCAAGTGCAAATGTCCTTATAGTAAACATGACTTTTTCCTTTTGGGTAGATATCTGCCAATGAGATTGCAGTATTAAATGGAAGGTCTACTTTTAGTTCTTCAAGGACTCGCTGTAATTCCTTCCATAAAGGCTATACTACTTTGCAGTCCCACCAACAGTGCATGAATGTTCCCTTCTCTTAGCACCCACACCAGCATCTGTTACTTTTGGAACTTGTGATGTGGGCCATTCTCCCTGGCGTTGAGTGATATCTCAACGTGGTTTTGATTTGCATTTCTCTAATAATTAGGGAAAAATGAGCATTTTTTCATGTGTTTGTTGGCCATTCATCTGTCCTCAGGAGATATCTCTTATCCAGTTTTTAATGAGGCTGTTTGCTCTTTTCTTTTTAGTTTGATTGAGTTCTTTGTGGATTCTGGTTTTTAGCCCTTTGTCAGATTTGTAGCATGTAAATATCTTGTCCTAGAGCTGATACTTTTTCATTTGTACCCCAGTTTTGGTCCAATAAAAACACCATGCAAAGAAAAACTGCTGAAATGAATTCTTAAACAGATTAAGAGTCAAAATACTGAAGATGGATTTATTTTATTTTATTTTTTTTCACTCTAGGGGAGTGCTGTGTCATCCTAGCTTATGGGAACCTCAAACTCTTGAGCTCAAGTGATCCTCTTGCCTCAGCTTCTGGAGTAGGTGGGACTATAGGCCTTTGCCACCACACCAGGCCAGTTTTTTCTATTTTTAGTAGAGATGGGGGTCTCACTTTGCTCAGGCTAGTCTCAAACTCCTAAGTTCAAGCTATCCACCCACCTCAGCCTCCCAGAGTGTTAGGATTACAGGTGTGAGCCACTGCATTCTGCCAAAGATGGAATTTTTATGAAGTGGTATTTTAAGAAGAAATTTTGGGTGAGTGTGGTGACTCACAGCTGCAACCTCAGTACTTTGGGAGGCTGAGGTGGGAGCATCACTCCTTGAACCAGAAGTTCAAGGTTTAATGGAACTATGATTGTGAGCTCTGCACTCCAGCATGGATGACAGTCTATCTTAATCAATCAATCAATCAATTAATCAATCACTTAATAAAAAATAAAAAGCACAAAGAAAAATATATTAAGCTGATTTGGAAACTTTTGCTAATTAATAATTAGGAAAAAAAGTTTATAAAGCAATGAGAATAGTGGATAAAAGTCCATAATTTTTACTCTTTATGAAATGATTTTTCTCCAAATTCATTATAAATTAAGAATTGTCGTAAAAACACTTTCTGAAATTCCCCCAAAAGATCCAAACAATGGTAATGTATTAGTCTTAATCAAACCATTCATTTGTTCATTCATCAGGTATCTGTCAAATTTGCATCATGAGAAAGGCACTGTTAGGCATTGTTGACACAATAACTGAATATTCCCTGTCCTCTCAAGCCACATTTAACAGAGGCAGAAAATGTAAAGAAATTCTCCAAGTCTCAGTTTTATTAACCCAAGTTTTTAGAACTCTAACATTTTTACAAAGGTGTGTCTCTATCTAGACCTTTAAACAAAACAAAATAACTTCTAGTCACCTGCATCCAAGTGGATAGGTCAATGGTAGAGTGGTTTTCAAACTGCAAGTTGTAATCTTTTGGATGCCACAAAATTGATCTGGTTTGCAACCAGCTACAGACAATAACATTGAATGGTGGGAGAATCAGCTGCAACAGATTATAACTGCAGCAGTTTCCAGAAGAATGTATTTAAAAAGTTTTAAATGCTAAACACACTGATATGTTATAGAAGCAGATAACATCTACAATTTGTGCTTGTATCTTTTTTTTTTTTTTGCAGTTTTGGGGCGGGGCTGGGTTTGAACCCTGCCACCTCCAGCATATGGGGCCGGCGCCCTACTCTTTTGAGCCACAGGTGCCACCTGCTTGTATCTTTTTAAAAAATTTTCTTCCTTGGTGGGGCCACAGCTATAGTGTATTTTAGAAGGGTACAGGCGAAACTTACTAAATGTAGAATACAAATGTCTTCATACAATAACTAAGAAAATGTCATGAAGGGTATGTTAAACAGTTTTATGAAAACATTTCCGATTGTATATGAAACCAGCACATTGTACCCCTTGATTGCACTAATGTACGCAGCTATGATTTAATAAAAAAAAAAAAAAAAGAAAGAACTGTAATGAAATATGCATAATTCAAATCTGTAATGGAATAACTCAGCTACTGAAAATATGATGTTTCCTCTCACTACCTTGTTTCCTTATTTGTTATTAGAAGTTGTAGCAAAACATACATAAAAACTTTTTTCTTCCTTCCTTCCTTCAGACAGAGTCTCACTTTGTCACCCTTGGGAGAGTGTATGACATCATAGCTCACAGTAACCTCAACCTCTTGGGCTCATGCAATTCTCTTATCTCAGGCTCCTAAGGAGCTGGGACTACAGGTGCCCGGGTGCCCACCACAATGCCTTGCTATTTTTAGAGAAGGAGGTCTTGCTATTGGCTCAGACTTGTCTCCAACCCACGAGCTCAGGCAATCCACTGGCCTTGGCCTCCCAGAGTGTGATTATATCTTTTAATATAAGAATACATTTAAAAGTGTGATACATATATAAGAATACATTTTAAAGTATGATATTTGTCTCATTGTATCTTCTTAAAATCATTTTTTAAAATAGTGACTGTTCTGTTTTTCCTTCCAGTTGTACTATAAAATTATTATACTTTGTTGAGTTAAAAAAAAGTATGTTAGGGCATGGGGGTTCATGCATGTAATCCCAGTACTTGGGAGGCTAAGGCAGCTAGGTGGATTGCCTGAACTCATGAGTTAGAGACCAACCTGAGCAAGAAAGAGATCCCATCTCTAAAAAAAAAAAATAGCTGGGTGTTATGGCAGGCATCTGTAGTTCTAGCTACCTGGGAGGCTGAGGCAAGAGAATTGTTTGAACCTAAGAATTTGAGGTTGCTGTGAACTATGGCACTCTACTTAGGGTGACCAAGTGAGACTCTGTCTGCTCCCCCCACCCCCTAAAAAATTAGAATTAAAAAATTAATTAAAAATTTAAATTAGCATTTAATTAGAAATGTTACTTGATAAAAACTGAACAGTGTTTAATTCTGAATATTCCCTTCTGGAAAGATGGTGTTTATTCTTATGTATGTTAGTGCAATTCTACAGTTTTCTTGTTATTGGTTCTGCACTGTTCTTATTAGAAATATTCCAAGTAATTATATATTTTTGGTTGTTATAATGAATGAGATGCTTCCCATTTTTTTTTTTTTTTTTTTTGGCTTTCTAACAATTGCTGTCCTTTTGGTATATGATCTTACTGAAACATATATTTCCTTTTTCCTGTGCAAAGCAGTGCCAAGTCCTACAGGAGAAATAAAGATTTATTTAAACTCTGTACTTAGGGAGCTTACTTGCTATGCTATTGCTGGGAGAAAAAAGCTTGTATATGTACCTCCAATTTTTTCTGATATTTTTCACATTCCAATTGACACTGTGTGAGATTTCTTGCTGTTTCCTCTTGTAGAAGTTGAACACGTTCACTTTCAAAAGATTTTAATTTACTTTGATGGAGAAATTCTGCTACTTTGCTTTCGGAACTAAGCTGCAGTTCTCTGTACCTGAAAGAAGCAGAATGGTTATGAGACTCCAAAGAAAGCAGTCTCAATGATTTATTAAACATAAACCTTAACTCTACTTTTTCTATACGCCCATATTTATAGTTAATAATTTATATTTATTCAGCAAAGCTTTTATAAATAATTTAGATAGGTATATATACAGAAGTATATAAGACCAGAGAACATAACAAACCAATTAACTTCCTCATTCCACCCTTATTTTCATTTCTTCCATCCCAAAATGATTAACTGTTACAAGGCATTTGAAATAAAAAATGGTAAGAGTAAGTCTCAATTATATTGCTTAAAATAATTTGATTTCTATAATTTTCACAATGTACAGTATTATTTCCAAACTTGCTATTTCATTCTAACTAATGTCTGATGGAATACTGCATAAAATATATACATTAAACTGCAATTCTTGAAACATCTGTAAAGTGAATTTTTAAGTTAGTAAATATGTATGCTCAAATATTACAAGAAAACACAATTGCAAAGGTAAATATAGAACTACTATAGCCTATTACATCATAGATAAAAAAAATTCTCTTCATTCTATACATATAAGTAGTAATAAAAACACTTCCACTTAACATATAAATTACATATTACAGATTTGAAAATATGTCAGGTTGATGTATTCTAACAGAAACCAAAACACAGATACATCTTTTCAGAGAACTATTATAAATCAAGTATAATGCTACATATGTTACTGAAATTCATTTATTCAAATCCTCTGTAAGTTGACCGCCCAAGGGACTATAACAAACTGGTCAACATATGGAGGTGGTCAACATAAGGAACGAGGCCTACTGCACTGATACACACATGTGGTATATGTCTGGTCTATAAAATTACATCAACTTAAGGAGGTGGTCAATGCAGGGAGATGGTCAACTATAGAGATTCTACTGTATTCATTGAACTAATCACTGTTAGGTAATGGGTAAGTGATTAAACTTATAATTTCCTGAGAAAGGCAGGTAAATAAACATAAAACTTTAGTAGAGTATGGTGAAGTGTTTCGATTGAGTAATCTCTAGAATCAATGGCCATGTACAGGAAGGAGGATTAACTTGATTTGTAGGTGTGTGTGTGTGTATGTGTGTGCAAGGTAGAAGGTATTGGGTAGGAGTTGTTCTAGGGAGAAGAAACAGAGTATGCACAGGGCAGGGAACCAGGGACTACAGTCTGCTGGATCCATAGTATCCATTTAATCCTTATAGGAGACCTATTAGGTATTTTGCAGAAGAGGGATCAAAGGCTCAGAGTTCAAATCATTTCTGTAACAGGAATAATCTGCTAATAAATTTGTTTGGGTCTTAAATCCAATTTTGTTTTTATTGTTTGGGATTCACGGAAGGTACAAAGAATTAGGTTATACTAATTGCATTTGTTAGGTAAAATCCCTCTTATACTTGTGTCCCAAGAGGTGTGCCATCCACTGTGACCTCCATCCCTCCCTCTCTCCCTGCTACCTTATTCCCCTACTCTAACCCTTCTACAGCAGTCTCTCCTTCATACTAGAGTTGAGTACACTGGATTCCTGCTTAAATCCAATTTTATATTTGATTCCACAACGAGGGTCCTTCCACTATTACACAATAATATTAATTGCCATTTCTGAGGTAAGGTAAACATTAAGAAGTCTTTTAAAAGTCATTTCACTCCTAAAAGTGTCAGTAACACTTAAGGTATTATGAGAGAAGAATAAGCATTAGATATCTGCTATGGGCTACTCCACTCTGGCACTTTTATCTTTGGTAAAAGTATCTCCCATTCAGATTGGTGGAAGATATGATGCATGCTACACATCACTTACCACAGAGCAAGCTTTAAGAGAAATGGCAACTTTTGTTTAACTTTTTTGAAATGTCTTAGAATTACAAAAAACTTTTAATAATTTTATTTAAGGCTTAGCATCCATAGCACAGTGGTTATGGAGCCAGCCACATACACTACTGAGGCTAGCAGGTTCGAACTCGGGTCAGCTAAACAATAACTGCAACAAAAAGAAAATAGCCAGGTGTTGTGGTGGGTGCCTAAATCCTAGGCTGAGGATTGGAAGGCTGAGGCAAGAGAATCACTTGAGCCCTAAAGTTTGAGGTTGCTGTGAGCTGTGGTGCCACAGAACTCCACTGAGGGTGACAAAGTGAGACTCTGTTTAAAAATATATATATATATATATTTTTTAAGAAATTCCTGCTCTCGGTCCCATATTGTACTTGAGTTGTAAGAGGCGAGTTTGGTCTCAAAATGGAGGGCCACGATCCAAAGGAACCAGAGCAGTTGAGAAAACTGTTTATTGGTGGTCTGAGCTTTGAAACTACAGATGATAGTTTAAGAGAACATTTTAAGCAATGGGGCACACTCACAGATTGTGTGGTAATGAGAGATCCCCAAAGAAAACGTCCCAGGGGCTTTGGTTTTGTGACTTACTCTTGTGTGGAAGAGGTGGATGCAGCAATGTGTGCTCGACCACACAAGGCTGATGGGCGTGTTGTGGAACCACAGAGAGCCGCTTCTAGAGAGGATTCTGTAAAGCCTGGTGCCCATCTCACAGTGAAGAAAATTTTTGTTGGTGATATTAAAGAAGATACAGAAGAATATAATTTGAGAGACTACTTTGAAAAGTATGGCAAGATTGAAACCATAGAAGTTATGGAAAACAGGCAGAGTGGAAAAAAGAGAGGATTTGCTTTTGTAACTTTTGATGATCATGATACTGTTGATAAAATTGTTGTTCAGAAATGCCACACTATTACTGGGCATAAATGTGAAGTGAAAAAGGCCCTTTCTAAACAAGAGATGCAGTCTGCTGGATCACAAAGGGGTCGTGGAGGTGGATCTGGCAACTTTATGGGTTGGGGAGGAAACTTTGGAGGTGGTGGAGGTAATTTTGGCCTAGGTGGACACTTCGGAGGAGGATTATGGTGGTGGAGGTGGTCCAGCAGAGGTAGTTATGGAGGAGGTGAAGGTGGACACAATGGATTTGGAGGTGATGGTGGGAACTATGGCAGTGGTCCTGGTTACAGCAGTAGAGGGGGCTATGGTGGTGGTGGACCAGGATATGGAAACCAAGGTGGTGGAGGAGGATATGATGATTTCCCCCTTACAATGAAGAAGGAAATTTTGGAGGTGGCAACTATGGTGGTGGTGGGAACTATAATGATTTTGGAAATTATAGTGGACAACAGCAATCAAATTACGGACCCATGAAAGGGGGCAATTTTGGTGGAAGAAGCTCAGGTAGTCCATGTGGTGGTGGAAGTGGTGGAAATGTAGCAGAAGGTTCTAAAAACAACAGAAAAGTTCTTAGCAGGAGAGAGAGCGAGGAGTTGTCAGGAAAGCTGCAGGTTACTTTGAGACAGTCGTCCCAAATGCATTAGAGGAACTGTAGAAATCTGCTGTAGAAGGAACGATGATCCATAGTCAGAAAAGTTTCTGCAGCTTAAACAGGAAACCCTTCTTGTTCAGGACTGTCACAGCCACAGTTTGCAAAAAGTGCGGCTATTGATTAATGCAATGTAGTGTCAATAGGATGTACATTCCTGAGGTCTTTTATCTGTTGTAGCTTTGTCTTTTTCTTTTTATTATATCAGGTATATTGTCCTGTAAATTGTGGTAGTGGTACCAGGAATAAAAAATTAAGGAATTTTTAACTTTTCCAAAAAAAAAGAAAAAAGAAATTCCTTGTCATATGGAAAAGTAAGCACTGAAGAAACTTTTACCACAATATAATTCACATAACATTAAAGTTCACCATTTTAAAGTCTCAACACTATCTATTATAATTAAAAACACTTTTATCACCCTAAACAAATCCCCACGTCCATTAGCAGTCACTCCCCATTCCTCGCCCTCCAGGCTGGTAACCCCTTTTAGTGTTTGAGATTTTGTCTCTGAATTGCTTATTCTGATCATTTTGTATACATGGAATCATATAACATGTGGCCTTTTGATGTCTTCAAGGTTCGTGCACATTGTAGCATGAATTGATATCTCATTCCTTCTCATGGCTTAATAATATTCCATTGTAGAGATACATCACATTTTGTTTAAACATTCATCAGTTGATGGACATTTTGGTTGTCTCTCAATTATGTCTATTACAAATAATGCTGCTATGAACATTCTTGTACAAATTTTTATTTTTTTATTTAATTAATTAATTCATTATTTTTTTGTAGTTTTTGGCCGGGGCTGGGTTTGAACCTGCCACCTCTGGCATATGGGACTGGCGCCCTACTCCTTTGAGTCACAGGTGCTGCACTACAAATTTTCATATAAACATGCTTTTACTTCTCTTTATTATATACCTATGTCATTTGGTCACCATTTTTTTTTTGTAGAGACAGAGTCTCAATTTATTGCCCTCTGTAGAGTGTCGTGGTGTCACACAGCTCACAGCAACCTCCATCTCCTGAGCTTAGGTGATTCTCTTGCCTCAGCCTCCCAAGTAGCTGGGACTACAGGTGCCCGCCACAATGCCTGGCTTGAACCTGCCACCTTCGGTATATGGGGCAGGAGCCCTACTTGCTGAGCCATAGGCACTGCCCTGGCCACCATTTTTAACGTGTTGAAGAACACCAAACTATTTTCCAATGTGGTTGTACCATTTTACATTCTCAGCAGTAATAATGAGGGTGTCAGTTTCTCTGTATTCTTTTCAATATTAGTGCTGTCTGTCTTTTTGATTATAGCCAGGCTGGTGAGGAGAAGTGAGAAAAAAAATTTTTACTCAAAAATTGTATTAATGCAACAATTTAATGACATGAATATGTCCTAGTACTCACTGGAGCCAAGTTGTTTTATAAATATAAATGCATAAAACACATGAAATCAATGCCTTCTTTGTATGTTAAAATATGGGATGTACACAGACCACATTACTGAAATAAATTCTGGATAAGTCATTTGGAATGTGATATGGATGTTTAAGATAATTTGTTTTGAAAAGATCTAACTTCAAATTTTGCCTTTATGAATATGGAACATTGTGGGCCGTTCTTATGTTGATGCCAACTCCAAATAAGTAATTGAAGATTTAGCTTTTAGCACCACCTGTACTTATTATATAGCACTCCACTAAATTTTAGCATTAATATTCTTTCCCTATATTGAAAGCTGAATAGTACAATATTTGGACACTTAGAATATAGACAATTTAACAAAAGCAAATTGTAATTTAGGAGACACTGTCTCCTGAAATTTAGAAGCTTAGTATACTAAGTTTAATAAATTAAAGTTTCTATAAAACCAAATGATAATCTATCCCCATGTTGTGTTTGTAAGTGAAAGAACTGTCCTCTGCCTCAAATCATTATACCTTTGTAATCATTTTTTTTATTTTTTAAATTATTTTTATTTTTAAGATTAAGGATCCTTATTGAAATTCCAGAAACATAGTCCTCTCTGATTCTTTGGACACCCACACCTCAAAAAGTTAAAAGTGATTCTTCAGTTTTCAATGACAAAGTGGAAAAAAGGAACATGTCTATAAGCTATAGTCCAATTCTTCTGTCTTTTCAAGAAAGTCTTATTTTTGCTCCAAGATGCTTACCAAACCTTAAGGAAAGGCCAGGTTTTCAAAAAGCCAACAAAATTCAGAAATACGAATCTAGGTATCAATCCAAAATTATCACCCCCAAACACTGCTGTTGCAAAAAATGGTAGGAAGCCAAATTCCCATTTCTTATCAGAGAAGACCTTTAAAAACATGCCAGAAAGTTAGGAATTCTGGAACTACAGTAGCATAGACAGATTCAAAATGCACATAATTAAAGAACATTCAGCTTGGGAATATAATTAGGTTTTCTTCTATTCTAATGGAGGAAACAAAAATGTGCTGCCGGAATATTAACATTATTCTTACTAACAGAAGGTGGAAGGAGAGAATGTGGAATGAAAGGTATCAAAAGAGAAGTCGTTTTGGCTCGGCGCCTGTGGCTCAACGGGTTAAGGCGCCAGCCACGTACACCTGAGCTGGCGGGTTCGAATCCAGCCCCCGTGCCCGCCAAACAACGACGGCTGCAACCAAAAAAAAAATGCCCGGGCATGGTGGCGGGCGCCTGTGGTCCCAGCGACTTGGGAGGCAGAGGCAAGAGATTCGCTTGAGCCCAGGAACTGGAGGTTGCTGTGAGCTGTGATGCCACAGTACTCTATCCAGGGTGACAGCTTGAGGCTCTGTCTCAAAAAAAAAAAAAAAGAAAGAAAGAAAAAGATGCATAAATGACTTCAGTTTTCTATCCTAAAGAGGTGTCCAGAAGGAAAAGACACACACAGATGAGTGAGCTGAGGGAATGGCTTGTATAGGGATAGAGACAGGGATATTGCCACTATGCAGGTGCCAGACTGGAAGACACCAAAGTTAAGGAGGAAAAGAGGCTGCAAGAAAAGCCAGAAGTTACTGGCTAGAGAAAGAACTAAGGAGCCAACCAAGAGACTTCTTAAAGAACGAAAATGTGGGGCAAGGCCTGTGGCTCAGCGAGTAGGGCACCGGCCCCATATACTGAAGTTGGCGGGTTCGTTGTGGCGGGCACCTATAGTCCCAGCTACTTGGGAGGCTGAGATAAGAGAATCACTTAAGCCCAAGAGTTTAAGGTTGCTGTGAGCTGTGACACCATAGCACTCTACCAAGGGCATAGTGAGACTCAGCCTCAAAAAAAAAAAAAAAAAAACAGCTCGGCGCCTATGGCGCAACGGGTTAAGGCACCACGTACACCTGAGCTGGCAGGTTCAAATCCAGCCTGGGACCTGCCAAACATCAATGACGGTTACCAAACAATAGCCGGGCGTTGTGGCGGGCGCCTGTAGTCCCAGCTACTTGGGAGGCGGAGGCAGGAGACTCGCTTGAGCCCAGGA
>CAUYON010165509.1:0-14012 GCA_963573935.1 Arctocebus calabarensis
ATTAAATCATAATTGTGTACATTGGTGCAATCATGGGGCACAATGTGCTGACTTCATATACAATCTGAAATATTTTCATTGAACTATTTAACATAGCCTTCATGGCCTTTTAATCACTAAATGAAGACATTTATATTCTGCATTTAGTAATTTTCACTTGTACCCTTCTAAGATGCACCGTAAGTGTGATCCCACCAATCACCTTCCCTCCTCCCTTCCTTCCCCCTCCCCTCCCTTGCCCTTTTCCCCATTTCTTGTGCTATAACTGGGTTTTAGCCTTCATATGAAACCTATAGATTAGCTTCATAGTAGGGCTGAGTACATTGGATACATTTTTTTCCATTCTTGAGATACTTTGCCAAGAAGAATATGTTCCAGCTCCATCCATGTAAACGTGAAAGAGGTAAAGTCTCCATCTTTCTTTAAGGCTGCATAGTATTCCATGATAAACATGTATCACAATTTGTTAATCCATTCGTGAGTTGATGGGCACTTGGGCTGCTTCCATGACTTAGCAATTATGAATTGGGATGCAGTAAACATTCTGATACAGATATCTTTATTGTGATGTGATTTTTGGTCTTCTGGATATATACCTAATAAAGGAATTATAGGATCGAATGGCAGATCTATTTTTAGATCTCTAAGTATTCTCCAAACATCCTTCCAAAAGGAATATATTACTTTGCAGTCCCACCAGCAATGTAGAAGTGTTCCCTTTTCTCCACATCCATGCCAGCATCTCTGGTTTTGGGATTTTGTTATATGGGCTAATCTTACTGGAGTTAGACCTATCTTACTCAAGGTAGTTTTGATTTGCATTTTTCTGATGATTAAGTATGATGAGCATTTTTTTATGTGCTTGTAGGCTGTGCTCCTGTCTTCTTTAGAGAACTTTCTCTTCAAGTCCTTTTCCCACCCTGAGATGGGATCACTTGTTCTTTTGTTGCTAATACGTTTGAGTTCCCTGTGGATTCTGGTTATTAAACCTTTGTCGGAGGTATTACCTGCAAATATTTTCTCCCAATTTGAGGGCTGTTTGCCTGCTACACTTACTGTGTTCTTAGCAGTGCAGAAGCTTTTTAGTTTGATCAGGTCCCAGTAGTGTATTTTTGATATTGCTTCAATTGCCTAGGGAGTCCTCCTCATAAAAATTCACCCTGGCTGATTCTTTTGAGTTTTCCCTGCACTATCTTCTAGTATTTTTATAGTTTCATGTCTTAAGTTTAAATCTTTGATCCAGTGAGAGTCTATCTTAGTTAATGTTGAAAGGTGTGGGTCCAGTTTCAGTCTTCTGCAGGTCGCCAGCTAGTTCACCCAGCACCATTTGTGAAATAGGGAATCTTTTCCCCACTGAATGTTTTTAATTGGCTTGTCAAAGATCAAATAGCAGTAAGTAGCTGGGTTCATCCTTGGTTCTCTATTCTGTTCCATACAACTCTGTTTTTGTGCCAGTACCATGCTGCTTTGATCACTATCAATTTATAGTACAGTCTCAGGTCTGGTAGTGTGATTCCTCCTGCTCTGTTTTTATTTCTGAGTAATATAAACCTCTTGGCTATTCGAGGTTTTTTCTGATTCCATATTAAATGAAGTATTTTTTTTGAGGACTTTAAAATATGACAATGGAGCTTTAAAAGGAATTGCATTAAAATTGTATATTGCTTTGGATAGTATGGACATTTTAACAATGTCGATTCTTCCCAGCCATGAGCATGGTATGTTTTTCCATTTGTTGACATGTTCAGCTATTTCTTGTCTTAGGGTTTCATAGTTTTCTTTATAGTTCTCTTTCATAGTTCTCTTTATAAAGATCACATCCTTTCTTAGATAAACTCCCAAATATTTCATCTTCTTTGGTACTACTGTGAAAAGGGATAGAATCCTTGACTGTTTTTTCGGCTTAACTATTATTGGTATCTATATAGGTCACAGATTTATGGGTGTTGATTTTATAGCCTGAGACACTGCTGTATTCCTTGATCACTTCTAAAAGTTTTGTAGTAGAATCGTTGGTGTTATTATACACCATGACCAAGTTGTTTTTATCCCAGGGTCTCAAGGATGGTTCAATATGTGTAAATCTGTATATATAGTAAATACATCACATAAACAAAATAAAAAACAAATGATTCTCTCAGACAATTCAGAAAAAGCTTTTGGTTATATCCAGCATCCTTTTATGATCAGAACACTTAAGAAAATAGGTATAGAAGGGACATTTCTTAAACTGATAGAGGCCATCTACAGCAAACTCACAGCCAATATCGTACTGAATGGAGTTAAATTGAAATCATTTCCACTCAGATCAGGAACCAGGCAAGGTTGCCCACTGTCTCCACTGCTTTTTAACATTGTAATGGAAGTCTTAGCCATCATAATCAGGCAAGAAAAGGAGATCAAGGGTATCCATATAGGATCAGAGGAGGTCAAACTTTCACTCTTCATTGATGATATGATTGCATATCTGCAAAACCCCAGGAATTCAACTACAAAACTTTAAGAAGTGATCAAGGAATACAGCAGCATCTCAGGTTAAAAAATCAATACTCATAAATCTGTAGCTTTTATATATACCAACAATAGTCAAGCCGAAAAAACAGTCAAGGACTCTATTCCCTTTACAGTAGTGCCAAAGAAAATGAAATATTTGAGAGTTTACCTAACAAAGGATGTGAAAGAACTCTTTTTTAAAAAGCATGCTATTAGGGCAGAGCACAGTGGCTCACGCCTGTAATCCTACCACTCTGGGAGGCCAAGGCAGGTGGATTACCTGGGCTCACTGGTTCGAGACCAGCCTGTGCAAGAATGAGACCCCCCCATCTCTAAAAATAGCTGGGCATTGTGGCAGGCACCTATAGTCCCAGCTACTCAGTAGGCTAAAGCATGATTATCATTTGTGCCCAAGAGTTTGAGATTGCTGTGAGTTATGATGCCACAGCATTCTACCAAGGGCAACAAAGTGAGTCTCTGTCTCAAATAAACAAATAATATGCTCTTGTATTTAATACCTATCTACATAAATCTATGTAAAAACCCACAGTTTTTTAATAGAACCAGGTAAAATGTTTTGCCTATGGATATGTACATATGTGTGTGTATATTTATATGTGTCTGTGTGTATGTATATATATATACATGCATATATAGTGTGAGGAAACTGAGACAATTGTGAGAATAGAGGATCAGAAGATTCAGGTTTCTAATCTCATGCTTATT
The DNA here is from genome assembly GCA_963573935.1 of Arctocebus calabarensis. NCBI lineage: Eukaryota > Metazoa > Chordata > Mammalia > Primates > Lorisidae > Arctocebus > Arctocebus calabarensis. The sequence continues at coordinate 3,220 of CAUYON010165509.1, forward strand.
CTAAGGACATATGCTACAATGTTCTCTGGCAGGAAGGTGCCCCAGAGTACGTAAATTCATTCTCTCGCTCTTTCTTTTCTCTCTCCCAAACTCCCTTCCTCTCTCTCTCAGCACAGTTGAATTCCTGTGAATAAATGCACATATTATATGACCCCAACATACATGGTTTTAGTTAGAAGACTTGTGGTACATTCTGTTTGCATTTTGCAAGTCTCTAAATTTTATATACTGTAGACCATTAAGTAATTAACATTGGATTCATGTTCATTTTATAATAATCAAAGAGTAATTCTTCCATTTATATAAAGTAAGAAGAATTCACCTAGGCATCAGGATATCACGGTTTTATGCTGGATACCATAATCAGTGTTTTAGCATTAAAAAAAGTAAAAACTTTGTGGGTATATTTTATTTTATTTATTTTTTTATTTTGCACTCATTTTTTAATTTATCTTTCTTCTAAGAAACTACAGATTATTATTTGTGGCAAATTTCATTTTATTTTATTTATTTATTTAGTTAGTTTATTGAATCATAGCTGTGTACTTTAGTTTAATCATGGGGTACAGTGTGCGGGCTTCACATGCAATCTGAGATATTTTTATCAACCTGATTGACATAACATTCATGAAATTTTCTCATGTGGGTATATTTTAAATCTATTTATTTATTTTTTTAACAAGGTTTTACTCTGTTCTCTAGGTTACAGTGCAGTGTGTCATCAGAGCTCACTACAACCTCAAACTCCCAGGCTAAAGTGATGACCTTCCTCAGCCTCCCAAATAGCTGGGACAACAGGCACATTCCACGATTCCTGGCTACTTTTTCTGTTTTTTTATAGAGATAGGGGTCTCGCTCTTGCTGAGGCTCTTAAACTCCTGGCCTCAAGCTATCATGTGCCTCAGCCTCTCCAAGTGCTAAGGTGACAGGTGTGAGCCATTGCATCCTGCCCTATATTTTCCTCTTTTACAGTGAAGAAAACTGGGGTTTAGGAAGACTAAACAGTAAGATAATATGAATGTAAGGAACAGTACATTCCTTTCTTCCTAGAGAAAATCTTACTCTAATCATATTGCTCCAGTTCTTGGTTTGTAATACATAGTCAACCCTGCTTTAGAATGAGTGGAGATTAATAGTCAATTCTAAAGAATTTGATGGCAGAGCTTCCATCAGATAGGACTCTTCTGATGCTGTTTCGTAAAGACTGTCTTCTTTCAATGGATTTTAGTATTGCATTGTGAGAAAATTATAAACTGAACCACATAGAAACATTAACTTCTCAGAGAACATATTAAATATAGACTTTATGATCATGTATAATAAAAGTGAAAATCAGAAATAAGTAGGACAATTAAAGTATGTGATCTATTAATACATATTACTCATAAAACAAATGAATGAATAAATGCATGAAGAAATATTCAGTTAAAGAGTCTATGATGCCGATGAATCTTGAGAATAGACACATTTTGATTAATACTAGTTTATTTTCCAGAGTCTAAGTTACATTTAAAGAAAAAGTTTGTGTTTCATGTAGTATGCCTTTGTAAAATTTAAGAAGTCTTCATGCTTGGGAATTTTAGTTGGAAATGGTATATGAAATTGTTTTAATATTAAGATATACATTGGAATGTATATAAGCTTGATGTCCCAATTTACATACATAGTCATCTTTATTGGGAGTTTTATAGACTTTGGCCTTAGAAAATGACTTTGTTTTCAAGGTAGAAGTCATATTCCAGAGGCTAAAAGAAATTAAATTACTCCCCAGGAGCTTCAGAAATTGCTAAAATAATTTAATGTTTTTATTGTGTTTATAAAATCATGAACGTGGAAATGAAAAATAATTTACATAGTTGAACTTTTTTCAAAGAGTTTTTCTGCTTTCGTTTGCTCAGTCTTAAAACTTAAAACCTCAGGTGTTTTCTCCTACTGACTCTATCACTCTCCTCTCACCAGTGTCCTTTCTACTACCCTTCTCGACGTCCCTTGCTCTTAGCAAAGAGTCTCAAGAATGGAAGAAAAAGTATCCAATGTATTCAGCCCTACTATGAAGCTAATTTATAGCTTTCATATAAAGGCTATAACCCAATTATAGTACAAATATATGGGTAAAGGGGCAAGGGAGGGGAGAGGATGAGTGGGTAGGGAGAGGGTAAATGGTGGGATCACACTTATGGTGCATCAAGGGTACAGGTGAAACCTACTAAATGCAGAATACAAATGTTTTCATACAACAAACGAGAAAATCCCATGTTGAACAGTTGGATGAAAATATTTCAGATTGTATATGAAGCCAACACACTGCAGCCATGATTGCACTAATGTACACAGCTATGATTTAATAAAAAATAAAAATTAAAATTAAAAAAAGAAAAATAAAACAAATTTCAAAACAAACAAACAAAAAGATTGTTATTATTACTGCTTCAACTTGCTCCCTTATTACATAACTTCAACCACTTTGTCTTTGCTGATTGAATATTGCCACTTGTTTCCTATCATCTTGGGACCACAATAGCCTCATCGGATTCAGAAATATGAATTTAATAGCAGTAATTCTGACTGCCATTTCTATTAATACCATAGGGAAACTATCCATCACAGAGTACTTGCTGAAGAAACTCAACACATTCCTCAACAGCTTGCATGGATTTTCTGTGCTAGGGGAGTTTTTCTCTATGTATTAGTAAAGGCCATATAAAGTAGTAATGTACTGTAAAGTAACAAGGGAATTTTATCAGTATCATACATTATAACATATTATAAGTGATAGAATGTTTAAGCACTAGAGTAAATGAGGCGGATTTAGTAAATGAGGTGGATTAAGGATGTGTGATGGTGTCAACAAAGCCCAAAGAGGAAGAAAGGGAGTTTGCAATTGAGGATGTCTTTGGGAAGAATGATCCAGGTAGAGGCACCAGCCAATGCCAAGGCCCCTTGGCAGAAGCAGCCCTGTCATATCTGAGGAACACCAAGGAGGCCATATCGACTAGAGCTGGCCCCAGGGTGAACATCAGGACGAGAAGTAGAAGAGGAATTCACCGAGGTGATGAGCCAGCCAAATTGTGTAGGGCCTTATGAGGCTATTGATAGAATTCTGGCTTTCACTTTGAGCAAAAATGCAAAACTATTACAGGGTTTTGAGTGGGGGAATGACACAACAATAATAGCAAACCCACATGTAGACTTTACTATGTGTCTGACTCTACTGAAAGCCTTAATGAATTAAATCTTCGCAGCATCGCTTTAGCAGGTAGATGCCATCGCCATTGCCGTTGTTCAGATGAGTAAACTGAGAAGAGAGATTAGAAGATTTGCCCAAGGATATGCAGCTAGTTTATGGAAAATCCAGGTTGCAAAGTCAGGCAGTTTAGCCCCAACATTCATTCCCTTAGCTACTATACTGAGTTGCTTCGTCCAATGGAGCATCAGTTTTAAAAGGCTCACTTTGCTGCCGTCAAGGAGAATGTTCAAGGATGCCATTTATCAGTTAAGTCTGTTGCTATGAGCTTGCCACCAGTGCTGCAAAGAATTACTGTGTCAGGTCAAGCAGCAGATGAAGTCTATTCGAGGTCTATAGGTTTGCAAAATGCCCATTGTTAGTTAGCAAGAATGGGAGACTAAGAAGCTTTACAAGCCTGTCCTTTCACAGAAACACCAATAAAAGGAAAATAAAACCGTCAGAATCAACTTGGTCAGAAGTCTGGAATATAGTCAGAGGATTATAGTAACCAAGTGGATGCCGAGTCCAGAAAAAGGGAGCAAACAAGGTAGGAGACTTTTGTGGCACTTTTACTTAGCCTTGATCTATTCCCCTCCCTTGTGTGATAGCAATCTTAATGAGGACAGCTGTTGGACACCTGGTTCCAGAAAGAGCAAAATGGAACTGGTTTCCAAGGAATCACATTTGTCTATTTTGATCTGTCTGAGGGTTCCCTGAAGGACAGGGCTCTTGCCTTTGTTTTGTGTAACTCGGAACTGTCTCAGGGTGGACAAACAGCTAAAGAAGAGAGTGTACCTCAAAAATATTGAAAGTCAAATGAACAAACCACTGCCACCTGGGGAAAAAGATAATAGTTTGAATAAATAATAAACACACTGACATCCTGTGAACAAAAGCTTGGGAGAGAGTCTGGAGAATAAAAGCTTTGAAAAGCTTCTGCATACAAAGGGGAATCTAGAAAGCCACGCACATGCCCAGGGAAGAATGCATGTTCACATAAATTGTGAGAAGGCCCTCAACTTTCACCTCTGTCAGATTTTAGGCTAAGTGCAAGCAGAAGAGAAGGTTAAGGAATAGTTGTAAATGGATTAATTAAGTGTTGAAAGAGTACTCTAACACAGAGTCAACCCATAAAGACCTGAAGGGCATATTTTTTTATTTTTTCCGAACTCCAATTATTTAAGGAAATTGCTATCAAACCATTAGTCGGGCTTGGCACCGGTAGCATAGGGGTTATGGCGCCAGCCCAATTAATATACACTGAGGCTGGCAGGTTCGAAACTGGCCCAAGCCGGCTAAACAACAATGACAACTGCAACAAAAAATAGCCAGGCATTGCGGTAGGTGCCTGTAGTCCCAGCTGCTTGGGAGGCTGAGGCAAGAGAATCGCTTAAGCCCAAGAGTTTGAGGTTGCTGTGAGCTGTGACACCACGGTATGGCACTCTACTGAGGGTGACATAGTGAGACTTTATCTCAAAAAAAAAAAACAAAACAGTTGATCATAAGCTAAATTAACAGATACTTTCAAGACCATACATGGCAGAAGGATTTTTAAAACTTACTTTAGAAATGTTATAAAACAAACAACTAAAATACACAGCAAGCAACAGCACTAACAATAAACCCTACAAAAGGGACACATCTCATTTCTAGACTTAACTACATTATACAACTCAAATGTCTAGTTTTATCAAAAAATTAGGAGGCATTCAAAGAAACAAAATATGGCTCATACACAAGAGTAAATGATTAATAATGAATGTCTCTCAGGAAGCACAGCCATTGTACTTACTGAACAAAGACTTTAAATCAACTGTCTTATATATTCTAAAAGAACTAAAGGAAGCCAGAATAAAGTCTCAACAAATAAGGGCATGAATAAAAATATAGAAATTATAGAAAGGAATCAAATAAGAAATTCTGGAGCTGAAAAGTACAATAATTGAAATTCAAAATTCACTGGAAGGTTTCAATAGCAGGTTTTAAAATAGAGGAAATAATCAGTGAATTTGAAGATAGGTTAATTAAAATGATGCAGTCTGAAGAGAAGAAAAGAATAAGTAAAGATGAAATATGAACAGAGTCTCAGAGAAACGTGGAACATTGTTAAACACAACAAAAATATGCATAATGATAGTACTAGAAGGAGAAGAGAGAAGGGGCAGAAAGAATATGTGAAGAAACGAGGACTGAAAACTTCCCAATTTTGCTAAAAACTCAAATCTACACATCTAAAAGCTCAATTAATTCCAGGCTTGGTGCCCGTAGCTCAGTGGTTAGGGTGCTGGTCATATACACCAAGGCTGGCAGGTTCCAGCCTGGCCCGGACCTGCTAAACAACAGTGACAATTGCAACAAAAAATAGCCGGGTGTCATGGCGGGCAAACTATCTTTCAGAAACACATGTAGGCTCAGTGCCTGTGGCTCAACGGGCTAAGGCGCCAGCCACGTACACCGGAGCTGGCGGGTTCGAATCCTGCCTGGGCCCACCAAACAACAATGACGGCTGCAACCAAAAAATGGCCAGGCATTGTGGTGGGCGCCTGCAGTCCCAGCGACTTGGGAGGTGGAGGCAAGAGACTCACTTGAGCCCAGGAATCGGAGGTTACTGTGAGCTATGATGCCACAGCACTCTATCTAGGATGACAGCTTGAGGCTCTGTCTCAAAAAAAAAAAAAAAAAAAGGAAATACATGTAGTAGCATCTGGACTATGTCTGTACTTCACTCTTACCCTTGGTTTGAGTGAACCTCAGGACAGAAATGGCTCATTCCCGTCACTGTCTTCCCCAGCACTGAGCACAGCATCTGGCACATAGTAAACATACAGTGATTTTTTTTTTTTAATAAAAGAAAAAAAAATGAATGGCCAGATTAAAAAAAAATTATGCCTGACAATGTGATTAACAAATAGGTGCTATGGAAATAGAAGTTAACGTGAAATGAGACTCCTTAGGTTTTAATCCTTATCTGTGGACTCCATGTGTAGCTTCGTACACATTTCTTCCCTCCTCTGATTCTCACACATATCTGAAAAACAATGGGATAGGGGAGGAGAGGGTGATGGATAAGGTGATTTCTAAGGGCACTGTCTTGATGTTTTATGATAAAAGTTGCCACATCTTCATAAATGGTGAATTGAGCAAATACATGGAGTTGGAATATGGCTGCAGGACATGCCATGGGATCCAAGTTTTAGTCTGGATGAAAGGACGTGAAAGAGAAAAGATGCCTCAGAATCTGCAGCCTCAGGGAGAAAGGTGATGACCTTTGTCATTGTTAAAACCTGGTCTTTACAAAGCTAGGCAGTGGCACTGACAGAGGCGAGGGCCAATGTATCTGGGGAAGTATATCACCCTGATGCAGAATCTTGGCATCAGGGAAACATCAAAGACCTAGAGAAATGGAGGTAAAAATCTAGATTAAGTCAAGACCTTCGTGACTTTATAGAACTTTTAAGAAGTTGGAATTGGAAGGGCCATGAGCATTCATCTAATTCAACCTCTTAATTTAAGGGATAGTAAACATAACCCCCAAAGGGGAAGGCTAATGTCACACACAGAGTACATGACTTTATCACAACCAGACCCAGGACTGATTTAAAGTCCATTGCCATGGCTATGTCTTCAAACCAGAATATTCTCTCTCTCTTTTTCCTCCTTCCCTCCCTGCTTTTAGCTCATAAGAGGATAATTCTGTGAATACACTACAATTGAAAGAAAGGATACAAACTGGGCAGATTCTACAAAAAAAGTGAGCACGTAATTTTGCCTTCTTTTAAATGGATAATCAGACTTTGGCTTAAAAACCCGTATACTACGAGATGTCATAGAATCCTCAAAACTCAGTTCAGGGAAGGTGTCTGTCATGTCTGCTCTTACTGAGTGTCTTTTACAGCTCTGCTATTATTTTCTTTATTGGAAAGTGCTGATGTTCTGGTCCCATCAGGATTGTATTGTTTTGGGTCAATAGCCATTATGATGTCCAGAACAGAATAGATGTGACATCAGATTTAAAATAAATTGAGAGAATTAAAATAGGCCAAATGAAAGTAAGTTACAAAGAGTGAGAGTGACTCATATTTTAAGATTGTGTTAGTAAAAGATGTCATCCAATTCATGAATCTCTGGTAATTTTATATGCAGTATATCAACCAGTTCACTTGGATTTCTGATGTCATAATTACAAAACAGAAGACTCTACAAGTTATGTCTGCATCCATTCTACGTGGCATTTCAGTTGATTATTTTTCTGGTGCTCTGAGTCCTAAAACTTCTACAATCATTTTAGATTCATAGGAACAAAGGAGAAAAAATGTAAATGGGGAAGTACCTCCCACAAAAGCAGAATTACTGAGGTGAGAACTCTATCTGTAAAGCTTGGTGCTGGATTCATGAAAGTCCACCCGAGTTTGGAAACGTAAGATAAAGGGACGATTGACAAAAATGTGTAAGTTTGTGTTCCAAGTAGCCAACCTGTGGAATTCTATTCCTTAAATACATATGTCTTTTAAAATATCAACTGTTTTTAATAGATTCATTGAAGTATAATAGACATACAATTAACTGCACACATTTACATTTAATTTATAGTCTCCACCAAATGATCAAGTTACCATTTTTCACCTGAATTACTGCAGTGGTCTCCTACCCACTTCTTTGCTACCAGTCAAACTCTCTCCGGTCTATCCCCTATAGTGTCACTAGAGTCATTGAGTTATAAATTGAGGACGTTGATGCAGCACAGGTAGTACCATGACCTGCCACCTTAGCCTTCGTGATGTTAATGTGGCTGGGGCAGGAGGAACCATCTTGCTAGAAGGGCCAGACACCTGGGGGGAGACACTGGGGCCTTGCTGGCTCCTCTAGTGCACTTTTGGCTGGTCAATTTCATGGCCTGTGCCTGGCTGTCTCCTTATATGAGTTTCCAGGGTCTGAGAGTTCAAGCACCTTGCTGCTGATTGGACAACTGGGTGTAACTGACAAAGGCCCACACCCTAAAAGTCAACATTGAGTTCTGGCAAAACAACCCCCTGTGACTATATTAACCCCCTGAGCAAAGAGCCGGGAGGACAGACCTGGAAGAGGGAGCAAGAGCTTTTTTTTTTTTTAATTTTTATTAAATCATAATTGTGTACATTAGTGCAATCATGGGGCGCAATGTGCTGACTTCATATACAATCTGAAATATTTTCATCAAACTGTTTAACATAGCCTTCATGGCATTTTCTTAATCGCTATAGGTAGACATTGGTATTCTGCATTTAGTAAGTTTCACCTGTACCCTTCTAAGATGCCCCTAGGTGTGATCCCACCAACCACCCTCCCTCCACCTATCCTCCCCTCTCCTCTCCCCTCCCTTGGCCTTTTCCCCATATTCTTGTGCTATAATTGGGTTTTAGCCTTCATATGAAAACTATAAATTAGCTTCATAGTAGGGCTGAGTACATTAGATACTTTTTCTTCCACTCTTGAGATACTTTGCTAAGAAGAATATGTTCCAGCTCCATCCATGTAAACACGAAAGAGGTAAAGTCTCCATCTTTCTTTAAGGCTGTGTAATATTCCATGGTACACATGTACCACAATTTAGTAATATATTCGTGCATCGATGGGCACTCGGGTTTCTTCTATGACTTAGCAATTATGAATTGGGCTGCAATGAAAATTCTGGCACAGATGTCTTTGTTATAATGTGATTTTTAGTCTTCTGGGTATATACCTAGTAAAGGAATTATAGGATCAAATGGCAGGTCAATTTTTAGATCTCTAACTATTCTCCAAACATCCTTCCAAAAGGAACGTATTAGTGTGCATTCCCACCAGCAGTGTAGAAGTGTTTCCTTTTCTCCACATCCACGCCTTTGCCCTTATTGAAAAGGCCTTATTGACCTTTTCAAACAACAATGAAGACACGAATTATCAAAACCTCTGGGATACTGCAAAGGTAGTCCTAAGAGGGAAATTTATAGTACTGCAAGCCTTCCTCAAGAGGACGGAAAGAGAGGAAGTTAACGACTTAATGGTACACCTCAAGCAACTGGAAAAGGAAGAACATTCCAACCCCAAACTGAGCAGGAGAAAAGAAATAACCAAAATCAGGGCAGAATTAAATGGAATTGAAAACAAAAGAATTATACAACAGATCAATAAATAAAAAAGTTGGTTCTTTGAAAAGGTCAATAAAATAGATAAACCTTTGGATACTCTAATCAGGAAAAAAAGGGGAGTAAAATCTCTACTTTCATCAATCAGAAATGGTAAAGACAAAATAACAACAGACCCCTCAGAAATTCAAAAAATCCTTTATGAATATTACAAGAAACTTTACTCTCAGAAATATGAAAATCTGAAGGAAATTTACCAATACTTGGAAGCACGCCACCTTCCTAGACTTAGCCAGAATGAAGTGGAAATGTTGAATAGGCCGATATCAAGTTCTGCAATAGCATCAACTATACAAAATCTCCCTAAAAAGAAAAGCCCGGGATCAGATGGCTTCATGTCAGAATTCTACCAAACCTTTAAAGAGGAACTAGTACCTATATTATTCAACCTTTTCCAAAATATAGAAAAAGATGGAATACTACCCAACACATTCTATGAAGCGAATATCACCTTGATCCCTAAAGCAGGAAAAGACCCAAGAAGAAAAAAGAAAACTACAGACCAATATCACTAATGAATATTGATGCAAAAATATTCAATAAGATCCTAACAAGTAGAATCCAGTAACACATCAAACAAATTATACAACACCACCCAGTGGACTTTATCCTAGGATCTTAAGACTGGTTCAATATATGTAAATCCATAAATGTAATTCAGCACATAAACAAATTAAAAACTAAAGACCATGTGATTCTCTCAATTGATGCAGAAAAAGCTTTTGATAATATCCAGCATCCCTTCATGATCAAAACACTTAAGAAAATTGGTATAGAAGGGACATTTCTTAAACTAATAGAGGCCATCTACAGCAAACCCACAGCCAACATCGTATAGAATGGAGTTAAACTGAAATCATTTCCACTTCGATAAGGAACCAGGCAAGGTTGCCCATTGTCTCCATTGCTTTTCAACATTGTAATGGAAGTTTTAGCCATTGCAATTAGGGAAGAAAAGGCGATCAAGGGTATCCACATAGGATCAGAAGAGATTAAACTTTCACTCTTCTCAGATGACATGTTTGTATATCTGGAAAACACCAGGGATTCTACTATGAAACTTTTAGAAGTGATCAAGGAATACAGCAGCGTCTCAGGCTACAAAATCAACACTCATAAATCTGTAGCCTTTATATATACCAATAGTAGTCAAGCCGAAAAAACAGTCAAGGACTCTATCCCTTTCACAGTAGTACCAAAGAAGATGAAATATTTGGGAGTTTATCTTACAGAGGATGTGAAAGATTTTTATAAAGACAACTATGAAACTCTAAGAAAAGAAACAGCTGAAAATGTTAACAAATGGAAAAACATACCATGCTCATGGCTGGGAAGAATCAACATTGTTAAAATGTCCATATTGCCCAAAGCAATATACAATTTTAATGCAATTCCTATTAAAG